>LKNJ01001828.1:0-89747 GCA_002120245.1 Maccullochella peelii | reverse complement strand
AACTTCTTAGTGTTCATTAGTGGACAAACTATATAATGGACGCACAGTTTTTAAATGACCTCAAACATGTCTTTGGCATTTCTGTACTGCAATATCTTGTTACGTATCAGCAGACACATTTTCAGATACCGTTCTATCTGCGATAAGGTAATAGTGGCTGATATATTGGCCTGGCAGATTCATCAGTCAAGCTCTAGTATGTGCAGCTGCCACCAGTGTCATCTCTGTCATGCTTACACACACACACACACACACACACACACACACACACACACACACACACACACACTTGCAACACATACTTTTACAGAGTCCTCTTCATACCATACTTTTTCTGTCTGTACCCACAAAACACTGGTTCATAAATCAACACATGGAACTGATAAACAACATACTTTTGCAAACTAAGCTGATTAGCCTCCAAACGTGCTGTTTAGTGCCGTGTGTGTGTGCAGGTTTTCAGTCCGACTACTCACCTCGACAGCCAAATTAGCTGTAGGACAAACTAGTCAGTGAAAGGTCAGTTTTGGTGTTGTGCTTGGAAGAGAAACGCATGCAGGTTTTTGACTCTCAAAAACATATGGTTGGAGCCCATGTGGCCTGGGCCTACTGTTGTGTGTTTAGCAGAGCACAAGTGTGCAGGGGGAGTTTGTGACAAAAACAGTGTTGATGCCAGTTTCCTTGACTATGTCATTTTTAGATTCCCTGTAGTGTAGACATGGCCGTGAGGAGGGGATTCATTCAGGGCGTGGATACAGGCTGCGAGGTCTGTAATTGAAGACCATAGTTTTGAGGTTTCTTCTCTTGGGGCCGCATGATTCATAATCTAAATAAATAATGTAGTAATGGAGCCACCTAAATTACAGACTCAAAACAGAAATAGATTTGAGAAAGCAGTGCACTGACTGAGCAGATTTGGTCCGTTATATAGGTTAATGTGCTTCATTGGTTATTAATTGACAGCAAGATGTAGCCAACAAAGTAGGTTTGCCATTGAAAATCGTTAATTCAAATAGCTACAACTTTGTCACCACATGCCATAGGGAAAATCAGGTCAAGACATTTCTTTGGGGACTTCTTTTGGAGAAGTGGTTGGATAACTTAATGCCATTGTCAGTCTGAACATTAATTTCGTGTAGAGATAGTTACATGCCAAACGCCCTGGCTTTTCTGGGAAACTATAATGTTTTATCAAGGTAATAAACCCTCTGTCACAATGAATTTTACTCGATTCACTTGATACTTTTACCACTTTCCAGTCAGTCTTCTCCAAACGATGATTGGTTAACTTTAATCATGATGTCCACTGACTAAATTTGTCCTCAGATGCCAAAATTTTGCTGAAGCCTGGTGTTAATTATCCACACTAGTTATTTAGTATTGGAATTATATGCAAGAAAGGGCTTTAAAGTACGTTTTAGCATTTGGATGCACATCTGTGGGTCGCAGCTGTAGCACTTATCTGATCCTCTGATTTGATCTTAAATCTCAGTTGTGAAGCAGCAGACTGAAAACTCCTAATCACATTAATACATGCAGTGTTTTCTTTTTGAAGGAAGGCCATCAGCAGATGAGTTGGCTGCTTTATTGTGGGACATGGAGGCTGTGTGTGTGGGGTTCAGGGAGCAGGCTGTGGTCACCAGCTTCTGTTGACTCCACCCTTTGCTTCCTCTTCCCCAACAGATGTGACTGACTGTCAGAGGCTTTGTATGGCAAGCTGTTCCCTGGTGGTCCATTAGTAAATTCAGAGCTGTAACCCCCAGTTTTATCCCTGGACTTGATTACTTTCAGCCCCCTGCTTTCACACGTCTATTTAGGACTGCCTGCACTAACCAGTTCTAGCTTGAATTACCCTAACTAAAGATACTGTATAATAGGAGCTCTGTAGATGGCACCAGTTCCCATTCATTCCAATGAAAGTTACTCACTCAACACACAAAAATCTTCTCTCTTCCTTGTTTTCTTCCGTGTTGAGCGGCCCCCTGCATAATGCACATTAGTGTCTCATATCTACTGGCCTATCCCATAGACTTAACGCTGAGATGACATCAGATGCAGATAAAAACAGCGTTTTACAAATATTAAACTTTCATGGTTTAAAAATTCACAATATGAAGAGTTATATTATAATTGATTGTCTTGTTTTACAAACATCCCTGGCTAATGATTTTACTGTACTCCGGCATAACCATTTTTAATCTTATGTCTGGAGAGAGGAGGCTGGTGATATTATATGTTTTTCTTATTGTCAACAAATCCCATGAAAAGACAAAATCAACAATGAATTGATTTTACTAACAAGTAGCCTGATATGGCTTATTCATCCATTGTTGTGTAGGTTATTTTGAGTCAATCCCACATACACAATGCTGGGGCCATAAATGCTAGCTAGCTACCAAATGTGAGGTAATAGTCACCAACAAATGCACTGCACATTTACAGTGTTGAGTAACGTCTGCTATAAACTTCGGTACTCAACTGTTTTAAGAAATATTTGTGCCCAGCTTTTAAAGATTTATATCTCCTGTAGGGCTTGGGGCTGAGTGCCACAGATAGAGTAGGAATGTTGAATAGCATTGAGACTAACTCATTGTTGAATTTGGTCTTTCCATGAGATTTAATGATAATGACACAAATATAGAATCACGCCAGCATCAACCTTTAACCTAACCGTCTGGTTTCACGAGCCAGTCACAGGGCTTCTGGTGGCATTACTTCCTCCCCAGGCCAACATTGGGAGTTGCCAGTCATTAGAACCACAGTGCATGGGTAATTAGCCAAAAAATACATAGAAAATGCTAATATTAGGGATGCTTTTTCACTGTGTGTTAGCCAGTATGTCTTGTCTACTGAATAAATCTTGGATAGACAGGAACTGACTGTTTCAATCACTGAGTCATAGGAAATTGCGCTGTAAAAAATGGCTTCCAGATATTTCCATGGTTAATTACCCACTGTGAATGAACAGAGGGGAACCTTTTTAAACCGTTTTTTTTGCGTGCTGTTTCCAGGAGTCAGGGTTTTTCCCTGAAAAAACGGATCACAGTATGTGACTGCTAGGGTCACTCGGATACACTGTAGCTTCACGATCCACATTAAAGAGGTATACATGCAGGATGTGCACAGTCATCAGTTGAATCCACCAGGAGAGGTGCGCCGGGGTTATGGGAAACAGGTGTGGCTGCTTTTCACCACTCAGTCTTATTTGTTTCACTCATTCAGCTGTCAGGTGGCTATGATGTTTGGGATGAGCACACAGTCAGTTGTATGCACTGACACACCCCCTACCACCCAAGTGGGAGATTATTAACACCCACCAGTCAAATACTGGGAAGTTCTGATTGTAGCAAGTAAGCTATCAGTGTTGCCTTATTTGCTTGTACACAAGGAATGGTGACATGCAGTATACTGTAGCAGAAGAAGGAATCACTTGTTTTTCCTCCAATGTTTTCTCCACACCTGCAGCTTGGATCCCTCAGTATTTGACTCACCTGCATCTTAGTTCTTAGCTCTCTAGCACAGTGTTTATCTCAACCTTCACTATCTGTGTCTGTTATGTCTTATCAACAAATATTGATAATCTATGACATACAACTTAATTTTAGCAGTGAAAACACAGAAAGTATTGGACTTACTATCCGGGAATCACAGGTCCAAAACCATAAGTGAGCAGGAAATGTTCACTGCATGCATTATTTACAATAATGGACTTGCTCATGAATGACAGTCCAAAACTGTTTCTTGTAGTAGGTGAGGGTACCTTTTTAACATTCCTGCATTTCAGTCAGGAACACTCACATCATTTGAAGCAGACTGCCTGTGACTAAATGAATCGGATATGACATTGTTGGTTTTTACTGTTTTATCAGAACTTGAGTCCAGGTTTTCTAGGTTTCAGCACCCACCCTCTGCCCTCTTTGTGTGTGTGATAAAATCAGACACCGAAACTGGGGGAAAGAAAGGGCTGTCCCCTACCTCAGAGTTCCCTGATTTGGCTTGCTGAGCAGCCCTGGTCCTTGATGCAGATAATGTCGCGGTAATGGCTTGAATAGGATTTTGCACAACTATGTCCCTGCTGGTATTCAGCCAAATTATTCTGTATTCCCCTTCTACACCCACAGTGTCCACATTATACCCCTTATAATCAATTTCCATGCTTCTGTTTTAGTTGCTGATGCTCTTTATTTTCAAATAGACTGCAAAGCTGAATAAATTTTGCCTCCTTTGATTAAAGCTTTAACAAATAAGACCAAATAGACTGCAGGTTTTACCATTTAAAATAAATGAAGGAAGGTAGAAGGTAGAATATATACTTTTTTTACTTAGTCTTTTTTCAATAGCTAAGCTGCTCTGTCACACAGGGGAAGAGTCATAGATTACTGCACACTGCTGACAAACATGATAGTTCAATGTGGTTGCTATTTTTTGCCTCTATTTGGATTGCGAAAAGGATCACAACAAAACAAGTGGCCAGTTCTATTTAGGGCTTAAAAACAATGTTAGAACATCAGATATTGCACAGATTGCATTACATTTTAAAGAGGAGGCATCACAGTTTAAAGATTTGCTTACTCTACAACCCAGAGCTGTTAGACCGACAAGAAAGGGGGTACTACTGCCTTTATGTTCTCAAAATATTTGTCTTTCACATCCATATTATGGGAACACTATGTAAAACCAGACATGTAACCTGAGTCCCAGAAAAAATATACTTGGATGTTACTGATTTTTTTTAGTCTTTTAGCAAATTGAATCTCCATGGACTTTACAGTTGTAGGAGGGGAGTGTGTAGTACATTGGAAAGAGGGGTGTTTTCAATATTCCAATTCGATTGAACTGTAGACATACAGTAGTCAGTACAGGATGTAGGGCAATATAATGTCATCATATGCAAAGAAGTTAGCTAAATGTTTTGCATTGGCATGTTGTCAAATACATGTATTTGTGTCTTTTTTGTGAGGTCACTCTAGATGGACTTTTACTCGCAACTTTTCCCAAGTGACCTAGGCACCTAAATCTCCTTGTTGCCACTGTTCAAAGTGGGTGGTAAGTGTGAATCAAGAGTATCGCTTTAATCTGTTGCCGAAACAGGGTGAGAGGATGTGCCGGGAAAAGTGGGTGTGCCGGGAAAATGAACTCCCTCTAACCAGGATAACGCTGCTGAAATGCCACACTGACCAAACTACTTACTGTTTTTCATTGACCACTGGATACACACAGTACAGAGGCAGATTTTTGTTGGACTGCTTTACTTCCTCCCCTGTTGTGAAGTGGTGATTGCTGACATGTGCGGTGATGCTGATTACTCAAGAATGTACAAAGCAGCTTCTTCCATCTATGTATTTCTGTTTTGTACATTTATTAATTTCTAGAGACTATATTGATGTAGGGAACTGCATCCAAACTTGGCAAAGTTTGGGATACCAGAATAAAAAAAAAAAAATAGAAAAACCCTAGTAAGCAAAACAGCTTACTGAACATTAATTTAAAAAAATACCATTATTATATAACAAAACATCTTAACTCCCTACTAACACTCTCTAGTGCTACTAGCTGATATGGCGCAACATATTAATTGAGTTATTTGAATTATAGATTAAATAACAAATACTAACAAATAAGGATTTACTGTGCTCCCTCTTTCCTCTGTTGCTATTCAGTGAATGGCCAGATAACATAGCAAATAATCCCTTATAACTTCCAGGCCCCATTAGAGGACATAAATAAGATGAGATGCATGCTGGGAAGATCTAGCACTTAAAACAAAGCCTGACCATTTTTCTTGTATCAAGAAAAAGGGCTTTAAATATGTGAAAATGGCAAATTTTTTACTTACAGTTGTTTTGTTTTAGTCTGCCATGCATCTTACTGGATAAAACAGTACAATTACATGTAAAAATAGCAGTGTATTGTTCATCGCCCACCACTATTCTTAGCTCTATCTCTGTTGCACCAAAACACATTACAACTCTCTGCTCATTCCCACATAATGCTAGTCCAGTGTGTGTAGCCTACATGTGACAGTCAATGATATCATGTAGATCCCTTGAAAGAAAAAAAAACAAACTACATGTTGTTGCTGGTTGTTGGCAGAAACAGGCGTCATACAAGAAATCTAAAATTGGACGATCATGGGAATCATTTGAAAGAAAAACAGTCTTAATTCCCTCTGGGGTCTCTGTGGCATGTGGGAAACTATGTTTCCATTATGTTAGTTCGGCCTAATGAAAGTACAGTAGCCCATTTAGACCCAGTCGAGGGCAGTGGAGTCTGTGATTAGTACAGAACTCATTCTCTCTTCTCTGCAAAGCCCCACCCACCACCACCTCCCTACAAGGGCCTGATCTATTTCCATCCTAATGAATGAAAATTGAGCTTGGTTGGTTTTTATAAGATTTTTTATCAGGAAATTTTTCAAAGGACAGTCACATGTTATGCTGTCCATATGTGTGTCTGTATGGTTCATTGCTGGAGGAGGATATTTCTCTTCTTTTCACCTTCAACTGTTTGGGATCGCAGTTGTGTGGGACATGTTGGTTGTGTCTTTTCAGTAGGGATGGGAGCCCACGGCTGCAACTGCAGTGAGTCAAAGTTGAGCAAATGCCAGTTTTGAATATATGAGTCCAACATACATAAGTTATCTATTATTATCCCAGAGGCTAATGTGGAGGGTTGGACCTCCATTTATCACTAGGGAGCCTGTCTATGCTGTCTTTCTTTTGCTTGATGGTAGATTTTAGTGGATGCTGTGAATAATTTACTATAATCAATTAAACAGATACTAGGCCAACCATAAAAAAAACCTTGTTTTGAAAGTATAGATGCTTCAGTTGTCTTCGCGTGATGTCTGGCTAATTGTTTTATATAGTAAATGTCTAAACATTCATTCATGGCTGTCAACTTCTGAGACAAGATAAAGGTTTTTTGAGAACACTCAGCTATCTGAAAAAGGACAGGAGCAGTAAGAATGCGTTTGATGAGCCAGCAGACCCTGACATGAACATTTCTACCCCAGTGCAATTTTCAACACTACTGTGGAGTGATGGTGAGTGCAGTGCAGTGTCTATTAGCATCAACATGTCAGGGATGTCATACACTTAAGCTCTAATTAAGAAAGACTCCCATTGTAGCATCTCTCCTTAAAAAGAAAACCTCCAAAATTAAGTTACTTATTCACACAGCAGATTGAAAAATGCCTTCCCTTTCCTCCTGTGACCGTCTGTGACTTTAGTCTTTTCTGTTCCAAAATGTTACATTTTCTACTTGCATGGAAAAATAACATTGCTGCCCTTCTTTGAGTCCATAGCACTGTGTGCACATACTGAAATACCTCAAACTCCCACAACAAACAATAACAAAGCCCACACAATAAGGCAGGATGCTGTAGGAGTGTTTGTGTTGCTTTGATACACACTGGCAGACATTGTCCTTCACAAGTTCTATAGCATAGCTGTAGTTGACTCTGATGAGAGGTTGTAGCCTATCCCGACACTTGTATGTCAACACTATTGATTGATTTTTCTTTTATGCATGGATCTTTAATCAAATGTAACCTGGACGAGAAGGGCACAGAAGTCCACATTGCTATGGGGGAGCAATGAGAAAAAGGTTTTGAAGAGGACAGTGACATGTGAAAGAGGTCCGCCTGCCCCTCTTTTAAAGGTCTGTCAGCCTGTTTTTGTCTCCACCATAAATTAGCCCACTGAAAAAGCCTCACACCCTCACAGGACACAATGCTAGGAAGGAAGGGGGTAGATTAGAGCTGGTGTAGGAACTAATGTTTTCTTCACACTGCACAAATATTTCTTACGATAAAGACATGCTATAAAACAGACAATTCACCACTTGGCCTATCCGGCCTCTAACTGATTGAGACAGAGTTATAGGCCTCACAAAGCTAAAGCAAAGGTCTGGGGGGGCCTGTGTTAGGCATATAGGCATTGTCTGAGTTTTTTTTTTTTTTTCCTGGTCACCTCTTTAGAGAGTAACAATACCAAACAAAGGGCTCCACACTGCCTATTGACTTCTTTGAGTTTGCAGGGTTAGGCACAGATGACTCTCAGAAAATGCAGGCTCCAGTGAAAGATTTATTGATAAAATCCCAAGTGCTAAACAAATTCCCAGCTGTTAAAATTTTTGTTCATTTTCCACAAATTTCCCACCTATGGCTGCTGCAGCACACAAGGCTCTTTGAATTACCTTTCTTCTTCCATTTTTATATGTGTTACATTTTTTTCTCCTTGTCCACTTGGATGGCTTGGATTGGGTTGGGCGCACTTGCTATTGTGCGCTTTAGCCCATTGAGTCATTATTGATTCATTATTTTATGACTATATCTAATAGTGGTATATTAATCCATATTCATAGATTCATTTGGATGATGTTTAGTGTGAGGTTGGCAGAGTTTGCATGTTAATGAACATTTTTGAGATGTGACCTTGAGAATCAGATGGAAGTTTAATAGTCAGCTAATGTTGCCATTGGCCTGTACTAGACTAAGGGACTTCAGTGCCTGGAAGGAGTATGAATTACTGCGCTCATTAAACAGTGATGAAACACTGCCCTTCAGCCTGGGTCCAGCCTCCTACGCACACTTAGAAATTACAGAAGCAGGGAAGAGGCTGAGGACTAGGCTAGGTCTGGTGCACCCCAGGTTACTTGCTAACACTATGGAGAGGAGAATAAGCGGGTAGCCAAACGCACCTTCCACCAGTTCGGGGTTTAAATATTTCTTTAAATGAGGGACATGTAAACATTTTGTCAAATTTGGTCAGACCACCTTAAAATTTTTGGTGTGATGTCATCAGACAGGGTGGAATCAGCTTTGCAGCAGCAGTTAAATTTCCAAACCAGGAGAAGGCATCTAACTCCAGTTTTAATCCTCAAAAACAGCAATTTGAGTTTTTATCTTCATTGTGTTTTTTTTTTATTTAATTACTCCTTTACAGGATAATTCTGGTTCATTACTACTTGGATCTTATATTCGTAGGTTTTGCTATCAGTTCCATTGGTTGTGATAACATCGTGCTCATCAAAGTAACTGCTGAGATCTGGGAACAAAGCAACTTCACTAAAACGTACAACAGGTAACAAACACCAGGTGTCAGATTTTCATACAAGGTTAGCCAAACTTAGGTGGGAGATAAAACAAAGGGGAACAGTGAAATTGTGATCCAAACTCTCTAAGCATCACACTATACATGTCATTACACGTGTCCACAGTTTTCCCATGCAATGAGGGATTATTACTGACATTACAGGTGTGCTGACTTTCAGTTTTACCTGTAAGTAAAGGTGTAGATAATAACCCCAATGACCTAAATACTGCTGCTGAAGTGAATTGTCAGCTAACAGATCTCATGATCTCCCATCCTGTCTTTGTAGTACATACTGTACATGTGTTTGTATCTGTAGTTTTGACCTGGTTCAGCAGCAAACTTGGTGGTCTGAACCACTCTGTCAGACTGTCATTGCCTGCCATGTACTAATGTGAGTTTGTAAAAGAGATTGACCCAGCCTAGTTACATTTTTATGTCTTCACATAGTTCACACTGTTGCTCAAGTCTTTTCTTCTGTCTATCTCACTCATGTCCTTCCTCTCAATAACTGCCCTATTTCTTGCTGTGTGTCTTTATTCATCCTCGCCCCTCTGTATTCATTTCTAAATGCCGAGCACTCAGTTTCCTCTTGCTTTAGTCCTAAACCACACTCCCTCCTGCACAGATCTCATGTCTGCATTCTTCTCCTGTGAGGTCTTCAGATCAGTCCCTCATGAGTGCTGTTTGACATGATAATCTATGCATGGAGTTTGTCTACATGAACATGACATATTGTCTATTTTGTTGCCGATTGTGAATGTTTCTGGCCTTGGATCTCATTGTGAGGATCTCCAGCCAGGAGACAGCCTCCTCTGGGGAGGTCAGGGCTGAAGCTGGGTCAGGTCTGAGAGAGTAGGTGGGGATCTTGGCTCATCATGCGGCCGACGTGGATTGTTTGAGCCGGTTGCCGAGCAAAGAGGAAGGTTTTGATTTACCATTGCGTCTTTCAAGCAGCTTGTCGCAATTAGTGATGTCAGGAGGGAAAGAAACAAATATGAAGCATTTCTTCAAAGGGTGCGCATATCCTTCCCATGCGTTCATTCTTTCCTCATGTTTCTCAAGGAAAGGGGGGCAAAAGTGCAGCCTACTTCTCTTCGGTCAAATTAGGTTTTGCAGGCCAGGGTTCTTACTGTTCTCTGCTGCAGGGTGTCTCACTTTGAGTTGACTAAATGGGCTGCAAAGTATCAAAAGAGTGACACAGCATAAAGATGGCCAACAAAATATTAACCTTATTTGTTTACTGGGTAAGATGGATAACCGGTAATGAAACTAGTGACAGTCCTGAGCTGTGCCTCAGCTCTGCAGCAATACGCCTGTTTCCTTGATGAAACAGCATGACATCTTTGTTTAACGCACTGCTTACATTTCATTCGCCTGCAGTATCTTGGATAATATTCCGCGGTGCTCTAGTTTGCGAGCCCTGGCTGTGTTCTTCATGGTCTCAGCTAGCAGTGCCAAGTTTCCCCACTCTCTCCTCCTGGCTGTAGGTATCCCATGCAGAGGCCATCTGTCTCTCCTCCCCTAATGGTAAGGGTGGAGTCCTCTTTAAGCACTTCCCCCCTTTCTCTTCCTCCTTTCCTACTTACTCCCAAATGCTTACTGTAAAACAAACAGAACATAGCATAGATGGAGTCTAGTTTCTTTGTATGCTTTGACAGGCCTGAAAGCTGACACACTGAGATAGACAAACTACGTACGGTAGCAGTTGGAGTGTCGTGTCAGGTAGCTGCAGTATGTAGAGCATGTTAGGAAGAAGCCTGGTCTGAGACACGTGTCTGCATGCATCAACGCAATGTCACGCATGCTAAGCATGTTAGTTTACTACTCAGACAGCAAGTGCTGCAGGAGGATTTTTATCAGCCTGCTATCTATATTCTTGTATAGATCTATATTTGAAAACATTTATCTCACTGTCAAAATTTTGTCATGGCAGTATAATTTAGTTATATTTTGTCAAGCAAAACAACTGAGGTGTGCTAGTAAGGTGACAACAAACAGCTGTTGTGTCAGCTCAGATGACCGTGGAGTGGAGAATGCAAAACCCACACGGCCCTGACCCTGATTCTCCCTCACACCAATGCACCCAGAGGACTCTGGCAGACGCAATGCAAACGAAGGGTAATGCAGGCACTGCAAAGCGCATTATAGCAGTGTGGGCTTTTTTTTTTTTTTTTTTAGACCAGGTCATGATTCAGAGGTGGGAAAATGATGTAAATGGTTCACTAAATTATGTTGGGGAAATGGAATAATAATCCAAAGTGACTTTCCCAAGTGTCTTTCCAAGTGAATGACAAATAAGGCAGACCGAGTTAAATACTTTAGCTTAATAGGTTAAAAGCCTATACAGTGCAGACCTGTGCTAAATTAGTTTAACACAGTACGGCAAGAAACACAAGGAAAATATTTTGAAAATGTGGGTCAGCAGAGGAAAAAAAACAAACAGGAAAGCCCAAGTGACACTTCACAACACAAAGCAACATACATTTAGGACTCTGCAGCCATTCAAACAAAATGCCTGACTCTTACACACATGGTCACACTCCTATTCCTTATTTTGGAAGAGAGAAACTCTGTCTATGTGTGTGTAATCATTAAAATTACAGGGAACGTAATGGAGCACGGGGAGCCTCAGCCTCCTTTGGCTTTATTCCTCACAAACCAAGATAGCATTGCTGTGGCTTACCACTCACATTCATGCCAAAGACTCAAAATACCAGCCAGTGGACCACTTTTTATAAGCTTTACTCCATACACATCCGAGACTCTGTACAAAGTGGAAATTTATGGCTCCCAAATATAGCTTACTCCAACTGCAACCGTGTCATAAAATTGAGACGTACTGTTTGAATATTTTGAATAAAATCAATTTTTTACATTTTTTCTATAAAACTAACATTTTTATAAGGTTAAATGTGGATCTACTCTACAATTCATTTTTGAATGTGTATAGCCTGTAAAAATGTTAAAGCGTACATGTTTTCTATCAATGACTCATTTGTGTGATTATGCTCTCAAAAAACTGAGCATAGGATGGATTTTTTTTCCCCATTCAGGGCTATAACCATAAACTGTAATTTACTGTATTTCCGGTTGGTTTTCCAAGATACTTTTTTCTTGCTACAACCCAGTAGTACGTCTATCAACTATGACATGCAGATTGCTGTCCGTACAGCTTGCACATCACGAACGCAAAATCACACTCTCTTCAGTGTTCATTTCAATTGGGCAATTTAAAAAAAAACAAAATTTTTATGCTCATCTTGTCTTGGCTTTCAGGAATTACAGCGCTCAAATGGTCATTAATGTTCAAAACCAAGTTTACATGTTGCCATAGTTTAAAGTAACTCATTCAAAAAAAACCTGCGGTGAGCTTCAAGTTAAATTAAGGGCCTCATAAAAAGTGGGAATAAAAGCATAAAATTACTTGTCGTGTTTCATCTCCTTCCAGAGGTTTTTTTTCTTCTTTTCTCTCCTGCTTAAAAGGTGCTCTGATGATTAGCAAGCAGGACAGTCTGAGTGTCCTGCGGTGAAAGTGTGTTGCTTATTAAGAGACAAAACAAAGCTAAGCACTCTGAGTAACCCAGATGAATGAAGTCTGGTCTTTTTTTCAACCTCAGGAAAGACATGTCTGAAACAAAAGCTGGCTGTTGAGACTATGGGAAGAATGGGAATGTTGAAGATGAGAAAGCTAATCAAGAATTTAATTTTAATCTGAGCTGCTTTGATATATGGATCAAAATTTGAGGAAAAACTCTAATATTGTTTACGTATCATGGTTTCACTTGTTCTAAAGTGTACTGTTAGCATCAGAACTGACTGGTGGCAACACCACACATGCAAAAAGTGGCGACCGTTCATTTCTATGTAATCTCACACACGAGGAGTGGTGAGTTGTGTCTCAGTGCAGTTAGATGCACCATGCCATGTAGGTACATAATGTCCTGTTTCCCAGTGTCAACAGTGGTCAGTAATCTAGAAGAGCAGCAATTTTCTCCACATTAGCTCCCAGCTACTGTATTTTGAATTCTAATCTTGTCTGGTCGATAGCACATCTTCTTCTGTGGTGTTCTAGCTGTCACAGTGGATGACAAATTTTATCTAGATTTGAATTCACACTCAATTTCCTATCACCGCTAGACACCAGAGAACGAAAAGTGTAATCTCTGAATCCAATGACGTGACAGTGTCGTGTATTTTTTACAATTTAATTAAAGCTGCAGCAATGTCGTGTTACTGTTGTTTATCTGAATCTCATCTCCTTTTCTTTCAGCAGGTGTGAGCAGCAACCAGGTAGTTGTTCCTGAGAAAGTGAATGCAGTACTTGGGAAGAACATCACGCTGGGCTGCAGAATAGAGGTGGGCTCCAACCTCAGTCTCACACAGAGCTCCTGGGAACGTCGTCTTCCTTCAGGAACCATTACCTTGGCAGTGTTCCACCCCGAGTTTGGTACCTCCATCTCTCAAGAGTATGCCAAGCGCATCTCGTTTGTTGCCCCTTCTGTACGAGATGCTACCATCACCATTGAAGGAGCTGGCTTTGCAGATATCGGGTCCTACATCTGCAAAGTGGCAACATTTCCTCTGGGCAATACACAAGCATCAACCTTTGTTAATGTATTAGGTAAAGTAGAGCGCTGTCACTTCCTTTTTCATTGTACTGATTGCTTCTTCATGCTCTTCTTAAATCTTACTTTTCAAAGCAGGACATTGTTGGTTGCGATTAAGCAAAGCTTAGGTGGCCACTAAGTGTTTGTCCTGGAGGAATAAACTACCCCCTGAAGCTACCTAGCTTCTTAAATTACTACCTGGACAGAGTGCATGTAAAGTTAAATCCCTAAAGGAATCTGCAGCTGTGTAGAAGCTGCTGTGGTGTGGTCCCACTCATCTCACTCACCCCAGTGTCACTTACTGTGAAAAACTGCTATGTCAAGTTAAACTCACAAGTGCACATATTAAGACTTGTATGGACTCTCTCCTCATGTAGCAACCATGTAAACAGCCCCAACTTAATGCAACAACAAGTTAATTGCAGGGTGTGATACACTGTGACTCGCATGACATTCAGTTGCATTTAACCCAGTTGCATGAAAACAAGTTTCATATGTAGCACTGGTCTTGAAACTACAATGTGCAGCTAGTTCCCTCGAGGCAGTGAGGATTGTTGTTAGCTGTGCCCTCTTTACCCTTAGTCACTAATTATGAAATCATACCTCAGGCTGAGTAATTGGAGTAAAGCTCTCACGGGCATTGAAGAAGCAGATGACAAACTTTGCAATCTGCAGTGTAAAAAACATATTATAAAAGGTACACTACTTTTGGGTATCTGCACATTTTGCCATCCATAATTCTCTTATTTTTACTGATTTCTTCTATTGTTGCTCATATGACATCTGTATGTTAGGCTATTTGCATTTCACTGATTAGCTCAACAAAAAACATTGCCACAGTGTGTAATAAATACGAAAAACACCACATCAAACACCCACTATACCAAAATCTATGTATTTATTGCTGATTATATGAATGTGAAAAACTTAAATGATCTTTTCTTGTTTTCCAAAAGTATTGCGTACACAGTATAGGGCTGTTCGAGTGTACATACATATTCCACACTGTATGGACACATAACCCCCTCTCTGAGGAGCATGAACGTTGAACTTTCTTTGTGGTCGGCGTGTGTTTCAAGCCCTAAATGGGTGGTTGGATTGCACTCAGGCAGAGCTAAGAGTAGGAGATTGCACTGTAGGCAGTAGTTTCTTGAAGGAGACTCTGATGACTAATGAGTGGTACATTAAGTGCTGCTCTGACAGCCACAGTGTCTGGGACCTACTATACCTTGCTCTCCTCTCTGAGTAGCTTCTCAGCTATGGGTTTTATTGGGGGGGGGCTCACACAAACGCATACATGCACACCCATATACAAATACATACTAAGGTTTACTTTACAATTCAGATGTAATTAGGGTGTAATTATGGAGGAAATATACACCGATCAGCCATAACATTATGACCACTGACAGGTGAAGTGAAGAACATTGTCTCATTACAATGGCACCTGTCAGTGGGTGGGATATATTAGGTGAACATTTTGTCCTGCCATTCATGTGGATGTTACTTTGACACGTACCACCTACCTAAACGTTGTTGCAGACCAAGTACACCCCTTCATGGAAACGGTATTCCCTAATGGCAGTGGCCTCTTTCAGCAGGATAATGCGCCCTGCCACACTGCAAAAATGGTTCAGGAATGGTTTGAGGAACACGACGAGTTCAAGGTGTTTACTTGGCCTCCAAATTCCCCAGATCTCAGTCCAATCGAGCATCTGTGGGATGTGCTGGACAAACAAGTCCGATCCATGGAGGCCCCACCTGGCAACTTAAAGGACTTAAAGGATCTGCTGCTAATGTCTTGGTGCCAGATACCACAGCATACCTCCAGAGGTCTGGTGGAGTCCATGCCTCGACGGGTCAGGACTGTTTTGGCGGCAAGAGGGGGACCTACACAATATTAGGCAGGTGGTCATAATGTTATGGCTGATTGGCGTATGTTCTTCACAATTTGATACATGTCATGTGGGAATTAAGTTATCCCATAGGGTATTTTTCTTGGAGAATGCACATCACAATTACAAGACGTAAAGTCAGCAGATTCAAGTTCCCAAGGCAGCGATGAAGAGTGGCCTCTTCATCTCTGCCTTGTTTTGGGTTGACTTATACCTTTTTCACAAGGCTGTTTTAAGGACACGGTGGCTGTAGCCCAACAACTGCATCATGCATCACACGTCAGTATATGGACAATATATTTATGTTGAACCCGAGTTTATGGGTTGAGTTTTACTCAACTCAATGTTCCCAGTTTTGATTCATGTTTATACTTTTGAGGGTTATGAGAGAGCACTTGACATCATTTTCATTCCTTTCAAATGAACTGAAGTAAATCAGTGATCAGCACATAATGATTATTTATTTATTAGTTTATTTCTCAGGGACAGTGCAAGAAAACATTGCAACAAGTTACAAAAAAACATGTTATTGATGTATTGCATATAGGTTTTCTAGCCAAGGCTAATTTGCGACCCCTCTCCCTGGTTAGGCTTTCCTGCTTAAAAAGGTCATAAAATATCATCATTAGCAAAAATACATTAGTTAAATTGAGCACATAATAGTTACATTATCATACATGTGACATGGTCATATAAAATTACAATATTTACACCACATAACAAACATTATACTTGTGTTGCTAGAGATCCGTGATCGCAGGTTTGATTTTGTTTCAGACAGTGTTTCACCATTTCATGAAACGGATTAACAGGTGTAGTGGGCATTGACTTGATTTAAAAAGTCACCCTATTGTTACAAACCTTGTCTTGTACCTAATATCATGAGACATGAGCACTTGAGGCCCAGCACTTTATCGCTTTCTTTTTTCATCCTTGTGTCTGCAACTTCTCACAGAAAAGGCCCAAACATTTAAGGAACAGTTCTGCAGGAACTGAGATACAGTGTGTGAGCCAAAAGTTGCCACGAGTAAGTAAAAGGAAGGAACCAGAGGAGGAAAATATGACACATAAAGTGAATGAATTAGAATGACCCTTTGTTTGAAAGTGCTGACAGGTGAATGGGAAATCTAATGAACGGCAATTGACTTTCTTAAAAAGAAAACATGCAAGCACATTAAGTTGGCAAGGCAGATTTTAGTGATAAGCAGCACTGCTGCAGATAATTCTTGAACTTTGTAAGCTCCAAGCATTTGAGCTTTATCCTCCAACCATGAACTACATTCTTTTGTGTTTAAAGTTGTCTGTTTGTTCATGTGGCCAATAATGCAGCTCTATTTTTGCTGAGTCATAACATTGAAAAATCAGCCCCACAGAGAGATGCTTAAAGTTGCTCCCTCATCGAAGCCACAATCTCAAGCGTGTCATAGTTTTTCTGGGGAGGTGAAAAATGTTTAATTTCTCCTTTCAGTCTAATCAGATAATTCTGGATTTCCCCGCAGTGAAGTCATAAAGCAATATTTTGCTTGCATGTTGCTATATGTCCTATATCTTTTGTTGTTCTGTAAATGATCAGCTAATGAGGCCAGCCTTAGCTAACCACTTGCTTATAGATCATTTCATTGATCTTACCTGGCTGCCATGTGTTCATTTGCATAATGAATTAACAACAATAATAAACTTTATTTATAGAGCTCTTAACAATGTTACAAAGTGCTTCACGAAAAGATAAAATACAATAAACAATAATAAAATATAAATAGATAAAATGAAATAAAAGAAAGCTTGACAGCATTTAATTTTTATCTAAACTCAAACTTTTGAATCGCAGCTTCCAAAATCTAAAAAAAAATCATAGCTGTTGATTTCAGAACTCCTATAGATCATACCAAAGTGACTGCTTTAAATAGTAAAAATGCCAATTTATAAGTTTTTGATGCTAAATCTTACTGTAAAAATGTCCAGACGTGATGCATTACCAGTGAACATCCAGTTTATGGTTCCCACTCTGATGTGTTCGGTGTACATATGTGGACCAGTGTGTATGTGGACGGGAAAGGGCCAATGCAGCCAGTTTGCTGAAGGGAAATCGTTACCCTTTCCCCTAAAGCATTTCCACTCATCCAAAGTGTTCCCCTTCCTTCCTGACAGCAACTCCAAATTAACACGTCTCTCTGATTTAGTTATTCTGAAGCTTCAGCCAGCTCGCCTCCTAACATAGACCTGCTACTGTTTATAGTCAGAGGCCTGTAAGGAGGGGCAGAGAGAAGTGAGGTGGATGACTGAGAACGGCGTCCCCGCCCATGCACTGGGTACAGGAGACGCCAAGCTATTTTTGGAAAAAGGGGGTGCCGGGAGTTATTTGAATTTGTTATTGCTGCTCGGCTGGGGAGGAGACGGGTGGCAGATGTCTTAAAGGTGATGGCCTTGTCTTGGGGATTAGGCTGGTGTGTGCCTCCACGTGCTGCCTTTTAAAACTGTCACCATTGCAGTAAGTGGAGCAGCTGTTAGTGTTGTTTTAAGAGGGACAGAGATGGAGGAGGTGGTGCACTGCAAACCAAAGAAGGAGAAATGAAAGAGGGAAATTCTAGTATCTGATGAGTCTGATGGTACATGGAAGCGTCACCTTGTGTAACCTGTGTAGCCAGTTTACTTCAGTATCCCTCCATTGTGTCCTCCCCTCCCTCAGCAGACTATCTTTTGTATTTCGACTGTCCTTTTTCCTCTTTTGTCTCGCTAAACTTTCCCAAGTGTCATTTCTGACAGTTTGTTATTGTTAACCAGAGACCCATATGGTTTTTTTAGGCCATTGCGGCGTAAGATAAACAGTTTACTGTGTTGCACAACAGGTAGAGGGTTGCGTTATTCTGGTCACGTCCCTCTTGCATGGATCTGTTTTGTCTCGCTGTTACGTCTAAACCTCCAGTTATTCTCCGGAAGCCGGTATAACATTACCTCAGCTCTACAGCGCTGAGAGGTGTACAGTAACTTTGCTCCTCATCTTCCAGTACAACACAGTCAAACACAAACACACCACTGTGTTGACTGTCAGTAGCATCTGATTCTGCAATACTAAGGGTTTTTCCTTAAAGTCATATGCATACTAAATGTAGTGATATGCTTTGCTAGAACCATACCGTGGGACCAATAGATTGCCCATGCTCAAACACACCATATGTTTGACACATAACAATAAAGACAGCTACGTCTCCACTGAAATGCCTCCATATGATTGAATAGCATGCTTCATCAATTTTTTAATGCATATATGTGAAATAGAAGAAGTCAATCTGCTCTCATTGGCAGTTAAGTATACTAAAGCCACTTCCTTCTGTCCATATACTGTATGATGTACATTATTTATTCAAAAAGATCAGTATTCATTTTGTAATCTTTTCTCCATTCTGTCATTTCCTCTCCTCTCCCTTCTCTTCGTCTCTCCCTTTAACACAGTGGAGCCAAAGGTCTATGTGTCCGCTGGCCCCGCCGCTCTGCTGGACGGTGGGAATGAGTCACTGGTGGCCACCTGCATAGCGGAGCGCGGCCGTCCCGCTGCTGAGGTTTTCTGGGAGACGGAGCTGTATGGACGAAGTGAGAAGCAAAGTCAGGATGAGCCCAATGGCACCAGCACCACACACGTGCGCTACATGTGGCAACCGCAGAGCTACGCCCAGGGGAAGACGCTCACCTGTGTGGTGCGCCACCCGGCCCTGCAAACAGAGTTCCGCATACCCTTTGTACTAAATGTTCAGTGTAAGTTAAAAATTATAAGACCTCCTTAATTCCTGTGCTGTCTTCTCTTACATCTGACAGGATAAGTATTCCATAATTTTCTTATTGTCAACGAATCTCATGAAAAGACCAAAACCACCAATGAATTGATCCTACTGCTTGTACTTTATATTGCCTATGTAGCTAAAGGCTGATATAGTTTGCTACATTGATATGCCATTGACCTCCATTGTTGTCCAGAAACTACTGACTGGCATCACTGTTAATCCTCCCTCTGAAATTTCAACTGTAGTACATTAGAAAAAGTACTATTTCCTCCTAGTATTTCGAGCCCAAATTGGCAGTTCGTCAGGTACAGAGGAAGATGTTTCTCTAAAAAAATTTACTTTTCCCAAATGTAATAAAATGGAAATAACAAAAGGAGCACTTATGCTGTGAGTCCTTTGGAGGCTGAAATTACAGTTTACTACAATACTACAATAACAAAAAAATATCTGCATCCTTAAGTTCCACTTCAAAATGTTCAGAGAGATACAAATTAAACTAAATTTAAGTCTGAATGGTTTTGTGGCATCATCCTATCACCATCTTTCGCCAACTGCACCAAACTGTTTCTGATCATGTTGCTCGCCACCTTGGATTGGGTTGAGCACTATGGCTGCTCAATTAGTTGTGTACGGTTATGCAGTTTATTGAAATTTTAGTTATCATCACACAATTTTATTGAATTTTGATTGCCCACTGTTGTTAGTCAAAAACAGAGCAAAATGATTCTGTTCCTAAAATTACCAAGTTGAATAATTATGATCATTATATGTAGCAAAGTAGTGATTATTATAGCTGTAATTGTGCAGCCCTAACACGTAGAGTATATCTTATCAATATTAACCCCTGCTGATAGCTTGATTTAAGAATAGCCTGCCCACTACCTTCCCTTCTTCGGCCATAAAGGGGCCATTTAAGAGTCATCTTAACGTTATAATCATTGATGCATACTTCCTTGGCGAGCAGTATTACGGGTTAGTCTGTGTTTGGACTGTGTGAGTGCAGGCTAATGAAGGTATTTTATGAAATATTGATCAGGCTTCAGCAGCAACACAAGTAGCAGGGGGCTGCGGGGGGCAGCGGATGGAGACACAGAAAAACCAAGCTTAATATAGGAAGAAAGAGGCTTCCCAGCTCAATAAATCATGTCAAATGCAGAGGCAAGGGATTTTAAGTGCAAAAGAAGCACAATTTCAACGTTGAGCTGCGTGAAAAGGGTCAGTGGGCACGATGAGCCGAGGCATCTTCCTGTATGCTGTAATGAGTTCCTCATTTGTCCTCCAGAGAAATCAAAATGAAAAATTTGATATCTAAGTCCGTGTTTGCCGTGTTTTATTACAGTGGCATGTGCTGGGCTTCATTTAGGCATCCTCATGCCTTCCTTTGTTTCTTTCTTTGTCATGGTGAGGCAGTATAGTTTATTATTAGCTGCAGTACATCTACTGTCTTAGTGAGTCTGTCATTTTCTAACTTTCCACCAACCCAGGGTCATTTGTTTGTTCTCTTGGCACTCGTTCACCAGCAGTTCCTGTACCCTGCTACAGTCCTGCACAGCCTTTGTTTTTGTTTGGCTCGCTACTGTGCTTATAATGCATGCTTTGTTCCTTCTGGAAAAGCTCATTTGTCATCAGGCTGCTGGGATCACAATGATGGATTATTGAGTCCTAGTCTTTTACCCGTTGAAATAAAAATAAAATAAAATACGTTTTGGTCAGCGCGACCAACCTTACTGTTGTAGGAAGTTTTTAATCAGTATCAATAAGTTTTTAACATCATAACCTTTTGTTTTATTTTTGTTTTACAGTTGCACCAGTGGTATCGATAATAGGAATTAACAAAAATTGGCATGTGGGTCAAGAGAATGTGAAGTTCACCTGTGGTGCCAAAGCCAACCCACCTGCTCGTCACTTCACATGGATCAGGTCAGTATCCCCAAAAACTCAGATCAAATCTTACTGATTTTTTTAGAAGATCACCCTATAGGTGTGTATAGGTATAGCAGGAATGTTATGATCCAAATCCATGAATTGCAGTGTCAGTATTTTGTGGACATTGCTACATCGTCTCTCAACACCGCCACACAGTGCTTTGTAATAACCACAAACAAAATACAAAAACATACATTCATGTGCTGGTGAGAGTAAGCAGCAACCTCTATGGCTGAATTCTGAAACAAATGCATGTTTCTCTAATGGTGGCTTAATGCTGGCTCCAATAAATCTCACTGTATTGAAGTGAAGGAGAGAAGCCGAACTTCTCATCGGAAATACACGGTCACATGGACACTAGTTCGTACGACATGTCGCCCGACCACAACAGAAGGCAGAAGTGTTTATGGCTGTTCGGCCACACTGGAAGGTGGAGTGAAAAGTCATAGAGGGGGACGAGAAGCGACAATCATTTAAATATGCACATTTTAGGTGCACATTTTCAGACAGCCTCTCCTGGATGGCATTCATAGTGTTGCATTTGTAAAGCACTTTGGTCAGCGTTTGTTGTTTTTAATGTGCTTTTTAAATGTGCTCTATAAATAAATTGACTTGTATAGTTGTGTGAAGAATGAAAGAAGAGTTCAAACCCTGTTTACGTTATCACCTCCTCACAGCTGGCTGATCACGGCGTGAATAGGAGGTAAATATCAGATTATCGGTTCCGGAAAGTTAGACTAGGAGTTTGGGGGTCACTGGGATGATGCCACACAAATTCAGGGGCTGCAGTCTCGGGTACTGCTTGGTGTTGTTGTCCTTCTTTTAAGACAGAATATGTCAAAGTTTCTTGCAAATGTGGCAGCCTTCTCCATCCCAAATTCAGGGGACACAACTGTTATCTCCTCTGCAGCCCTCAGTACTGTTGGAGTGCAGGTTGTCAGCAGCTAATGTCAAATTACATAACACGATCTGGACCGTTGCAAAAAGCCACTGTAGAATGTAAATAATGGAAGCCAGGTGGTTGTTTTTTTTTTTTTTAGCCTGGACAAGTTAATAGTTCATCATGTGTTCAAGCAAAATCTCACTCACAATTAACTGGGGTATAATGAAAGTTGGCTAAATTGAACACTGGTATTTAGTGCTTTGTTGGCTGCAGCAACACATTTTGACAAAACTTGAATGAATGTTGCTTAAATGAGTGATTTTTTTTTGTTGATCAACAGTTTTGTGGCAAACAGGCAAAAGGAACATGTTTGTCGAGTAGCTAATGTTACAGCAAGTACTACATGACAGATCAGCCACTGTTTGGTTCAGTTGCATGGATCTAAACTGGGTTTAAACAAACTTACATGAAGCAGCGAAGCAAAGAAGCTTCTGTCTATAAATTACCTCTAGCATAACTTTGGTACCCGGACACTGGAGCTGTCGAATGCACTGCTGCACCCATTGGGAAGACTCCCTGCTATAAATAAAAGATTCCAAATGGTTCAGAACAACACTGGCTTATTGGCAGCTCTTTGTCATCATCTTGCTTTGAAAACAAGAAATATGGTCTCATTTGAGCAGACAGTACCAGTAAAGTCTAGACAGCCAAGCTCTTTATTTTCTTTTTTTTTTTTCTCTTTCTTTCTTTTTTTGCCATGACGTTGAAACCTTGTGTTCATGTAGAAAGCATTACCCCTCGACTGATGGAAGTGCAGTCAGCTTAAATTATGGCAGTCATGTGATCATATAATAGTTGCAACAGGCCTATGAGTCAACACAACCAGCAGAACGGCAACGTCACTGCAAGGCATGGATAGTTTTTTCAATTATACTTTAAAATGATGTCTCTGAAACGTACAGTAATAACATAATGTATGAACATGTGAGTCTTTGTACACTGTGAGATTTATGTAATGTTTGATTTTTGCACAGGTTGGATGGATTGATGCCTAAGGGTGTTGAGATCTCAAACAATAGCTTTGCTTTCACTCGCCCGTTGGAGCACAATGACTCTGGAGTATACCGCTGTGAAGTGATGAACGACATCGGTCTCCGCAGTCAAGATGTAAACCTCTGGGTACAAGGTTTGTTTTGACTTTTTCACCCAGTTTCTTTAAATACTATTGAATGTTTCTTTAACCATCTGCTTACTTATATAAAGTGCCTTTAACACCTGAGGTTTAAAGAGCAATCTGTGCTCTTTGACATTCATCGTGCCTCTCTGATGTAAGATTACCCTCTCGGTACAACCAGCCCTCAGTTCAACACTTCTAGCAGAGCTAAGCTTCCATATACATATCCCTGCCCAGATCCACTTTCACACATTCCTGGCAACAGAGGAGCACGGAGTGCAGATAAAGAGTATCAGTACCAAACATTTCCACTGTTGTGGTTTTGGCAACATTAGATTTCTCAGATAAGGAAGACGGTGTTTACCCCTGCTGGTTCAGCAAAGTATGCACCCATGTAACCCTTTTCTTTGTTTTGTTTAAGGTCAGGTTTCACAGCGGGACATAATGAATTGTGTTCACAGATTTGCAGTACACAGAAGTATGTGTGAGTACTCCATAGAATATGTTGTTCAACAGTATATTGTACTCTTACAGCTGTCCAGTATGAAATGTGATCAACACTAAATTGATTTAAACTAACAGCCAGAGAGGGGACACATTCGGAAAGGGTTTCCCTGCGTTTGGATTAGTTAAATGCCATTGATTCATTGACATAAATCCTGGTCAGAAAACTCACAGGATACTAAAGAACTCCCATCTGCTTCCTCTGTCTGTCCACGGTTTGTTACTTGAGTTCATTATTGTAAAGTCAGGGCGTGGATCCTGAGAACTCTGCATCTCTTTTTATTTTCATTTTTCCTCTGCTCCTTTTAATCCTTTTCCAAACAAAGCAACTGCTGCTTTTGGACACATACGCCGCTAACACACACACACAATCCTTTTCGTTTCTCACTGTCAAGAGGGAAGAGCTGGAAAAGCCCCAAAAAAGGCTGTCAGGCTCCATCTGTGTACAGGCCTGGTTTGGAGTCCTGCTCCAAACGAAAGCCCAGCTGACATCCTGTCCAGGACGGACTTGCACTGAGCAATTATCTTGCTTCTCTTGTCAAATATTAAGACTTGGGCATGCAGCCTCTCACTTCCCTCCCCTGTGGAGATAGCCAGGTTGAGCTCAGCTGCATTCCCTCCCTCTCTGTGGCTGCTTGGTGTTGCTGTTTCACATTCCCAGTTGTCCGTGTAGCCTTGTGGTTTTTGGCTGCTCGTCTCTCAGATGATCAGCTACATGGTTGCAGATGCTCATAACCTACGTGAGGTTAAAATGTCACGCCGCAGGGTGGGATTGATGGTGACTGACAAAGGAGACTATTGCCAGTATATCAGTTCACTGACCTTGATCTGTTTCCATTATTCTTTCTTTTGCTTTTACTTTACCCCTAATCCTTCAGGCTCACACACAGTGTATAATTGCAGGTAATTAGATTCTTACACAGTTACACAAATTGTGGAAAGCATTATAGCTCTACGGGGAATCCGGTTTTGATAACTAGTACCTAAAAACCTCCTGGAGATGCAGACCTCTATTAGTGCGAGTCATATTGCTTTGTAGTCAGGCCTTTGATGTGCCTGTGCAGGGATCGACTTGTGGTATAAGTCTGCTCTTAGCCCCATAGCCTGGAGGTCAAAATGGTGACACTTATCCTGACCTTGAGCTCCACGCAGCACTTTTTCTCTCCGACTCTGGCTGCTATCACAAACGCCAGCCACCGGAGGACAAATCAGATGCAGGAACTTCACATCGATCACACAGCGTTTCATCTTCTCACATGACTTCCCCACAGCAGGGTTTAGAAAGAAAGGGGGGGGAGCCAATCACGCTCACTCAGATGCTCATGAGTGCATGTCCTCTGTCCTCCTATCCCTCTCTTGTCTTTCTCTCATGCACACACACAATGACATTTAGCACTTAACCTCTTTCTGTCCCTCTCATTTCCCCCCTTTTTGCTCTACAGCACAGCTTTCAACAGATTCTCTAGTCTCAGGAGAGGCATGCCTCTGCTCCGCTGCTGTACAGTGTTGTTATAAATGAATCCAAAAACCATTCACACTTGCTTTGCCAGTCGTTACAGAACATAAAGTGCGCTCTTTCTCCCGTTTATTTTTATGACTCCTCACGCCATCTGTCGTCCTTCCTCTCTTGTTTAAATCTTTTCATCACATGTTTGCTCTGCAGATCCTCCCCCCACCACAGCTGCCCCCAGCACCACTGCGTCCCTCCTCCACGACACCTCTGGAACCGGCACTGCAGACCAGCGGAAAGCCCTGTTCACCTCCCCAACCCTGGCCTCCCTACCTGACAGCAGCCTGGGTACCATCGTTGGCGGGGCTGTAGGTGGAGTTTTATTCCTGATTCTCCTGCTGATCCTTGGCGGGGCCTGCTTCATGCGACAGCGCAGGACCTTCAGAGGAGACTACTACACTAAACAGTACCTGGGACCCTCCGACATGCAGAAGGAGTCTCAGCTGGACGTGCTGCAGCCACATGAGCTGCAGGAGGTCTACGGGGACAAGACGAGCAAAGGCAGCCAGGAGCTGAAACCCAAACTGGGTGGAGACATCATTTACCCCGACTACACCCCTGAACACAAGGATAGGGATGACTGGTCCGACAGGGGTGATGCCCACAGGGGCCTCAAGGAGGGAAACTACTACCCAGATCACTACAACACCCAAAACATGCACCCCTGCGGGCCTCCTGTGCACAGCCCCATAGTGAACAACGGCTCCCCCTACCTTCCGGAGGACTGCTATGACAATGGTACAGACAGCGACTATGTGTCCCACATGGACGGATCTGTTATCTCACGCAGGGAGTGGTATGTTTGAGGAAAGAAAAAAAAAACGGACAAATGACTGACTGAGAATAATTTAACAAGTGACAGATATAAATATCATTAAAAGTTGTGTCATTTCAGTTAACGGATGAATACAATTTCTCAGCTCAGTTTCACAATGAGCTCTTTGAACAATACTGCTCTGCCTTGATTGTAACCACTTAACCTTAAGGATGTGTATGTGGATTGTATTACACTTTTGTAGCATTTCAAGGAGCTACAAATAAGCTGGACCGCCTCAGTGATATTATCTGTGTAGGCTTAAGAGGCTTTGGCATACAGTGAAGTTTCAACGGATGTGAATGAGGTTTTGTATTCTGCTTGTTTGTGTTTTCACCTGTCTTTAACACAGGTCACAGGTCAGACCCTTGTTAGTGAAGTATTTATATCCCTGACTGACTGAGCTCTACTCCCATAAAACCTCTCAACTTCTGTGGCATTTTGAAAATGCTCTCTTGATAGCTTACAGCGTTTTCATACAGGTGAAATGTTCATCATGGCTGCCTGCAACCAGTATTTAAAGCAAATTATATTGCATGATTTTTCTTTCTAAACAAAACAAAATGTATCATCAAGTTAAAGGGAAAGTCGGTCACATGATTAAAAGGGAGAATTACACAGGCATTGTACTGAGGGAAACGCAAACTGACTGACGCTACTAGATTACAAAAAACAAAAAAAACACTGCCCCTTGAAAACCTCTGGTTAAGTCCTTCGGTGGCTTTTGCAAACTTTGAGTATCTTGTGTAAATTATTCATGAAATTGCAAGTCTGTCATCTGACAATGAGAGGACAACAGAGTAAAAGAGGTCACTCCCTGTGGACGTTACTTTTAGCTTCAGTTCAGCTTATTTAATTTACACATATCTCTGTTCTGAAAGTTGTTATCCTTAAGATTTTGGTCCTGGTTTATTTGCCAATCCCCGTGGTTACCGTAGTAACAGCAAGTGTGGTTTAATACTGCAGCAAACACTCCTTGAACAGCTTCTGTATCAGAATTACAAGAGGAGCAACTGGTGCAACCAAACAAACTCACGTTGTGATCTGATTTCATGCAGGTTAATACAGCCCAGACACTGTGTTAAAGAAGGCGAACAGTAAACAATGAGGCCAATATCAATAAGATAAAATTGCACTGGATTACATGCATGCATTGTTTCCTCTGAATCTATTGTGCTTAGGAAGGCTATAGAGAGATAATTACTGAATGTGAATACATTAAATGGCTTTTGCAGAAAAAATGCAGACCATAAATATTATCAAAAATAGGGTTGGATTTCATTAAAGAATCTTAGGGATTATAACTTTAACCAAATACAGTATTGTCATAAATGAAATGTGTTAATCCATTCACTTTTCTTGAGTGAAAAAGCACAACTTCGTTATTACAGTTGTCAGTAAACATCAAAGGAAGCCAACCAGGCCTCGGCCTTCTCCACTTAGCCATGATAACAGGCTGCATCACTGTCTTTTCCACTTTCCCTCCTCTGTATCCTCTGATTTCCGTCTGCACAACTAACACCAATTGGTCATTATAGTTTTTATTTTAAACGCGGGATCAAAGCAATGTGTTATAAATACCAGATGTGACCATCACAGCTGTCATCATCTAATGTTATGTGGCTCCATAAACCACCGACAGTTTCACCGCTCCCGCTCGACACTGCACGGCCGTGATTCATGACTGTAAATAAGCAAAATAAAAGGTCAAAGAGCACAGAAAGAGGGGCACTACTAAACTGATCCCTCAGCTTTAGTTTGTATGTGTTTTGAAGTATGATTGCGTGAATACCTCACAGCACAGTTGGAAACATTGTGAGCGACTGACATCACTACTGATCACAGGACAGGCTATAATGTTGGGGTTTGGCTCCTCAGCTGCTCCTCAGAGGATATACAGCAATCATGGAAACTAGAAATTGAATCCACGAGTGAAAAAACTGGCTTAAGAACCACATAGGTTAGAGCTGTCTGTGTAATGGCTCCCCAAGGGATTCATTTTTTTCCTACAAACAACAAACCCAGTGACATTAAGTTGAAACAAACGGTTTGACATAATCAGTGATCTCATCTCTCACTGCTTTATTTGACCTTACACTTTTCCACTTAGAGCTTCTTTTTTTGTTTGTTTCCTCAGGAATGATACATGGATCAAAGTGGCCTCTGCAAAGCCTCACATGAAAGGGAAAACATACCCTTTTCGGAAAAGATCCCCGTTCATTCAATCAGGGTGTTTGTTGCTAGAAGAAGGAACCATATATGTGTATTACAGTCAGATCAGGACAGGGTGTTGGGTGTATTTTGAGGTCTCCTTGTTTCTTATTGGGGTTTTATGGATTGTGGGTGCACATTTTCTCTCTCTCTCTTTTTTTAACCCTTCTCCACCCTCACTTTCCCATGCCAGGGCTTTGGTCGAAGGTTTAGATGTCTGAGAATAAACTACTTTAATCTCGCTCTCACTCTTGCCGTCGCACACACGCACCCGGCCGCCACACACATCTGCAACTGCGGCCCTCAGTTGAAAAGCAGTCCTCACCTCAGACCTTCAGCTTTTTAATTAACTTTTCATCTTTTCTCATCGCACTTGGCAACTAAGGCGCTCGAACTCTGATATATAGCACATCCGGGTCTGCATACACACATTTATTTATACGGCTGATTCATAGATGTCAAGTTGTTTCTTATTTGGTAAATTCGCTCCATGCAAACTGCTGCCTCTGCTTCAAAAATTATCTTTTTTTCTGTCTCTGCTTTATCCCTAAAGACTGTTTGACAAAAGCAACATGAGCTGAAGTGATGAATGTTTTTGTAAAGTTTAGCTTTGGTCACTCATCAACTGGTTGCATGTAAATTAAGTTATTCACAACCTACAGCATTCATTATTTCTCATCACTAGTGTTTATATACATGTACATAATGCTAATAGGTTAGCCTAGGATTAGCTCTCAGTTTGATTTTATATGTTCATGTACAGTTTGTTCTGGTTTCTCCCCTACTGAATAGTTGGTGCCTTAGATGGGCTGAGTAATGCACAGAAACTTTGAAAAATGACAATTACTTTAAGCATTAATATAAAGGATATCAATGTCATTGAAGAGGAGGACTGACTGGTCCCTTAATATGTCTTCCATCTTGATATTTAAGATTTGCTGTTATCAAAACACCAAATAGACAAAAGGTTGATTGTCATGCCTTATACACGTTGAAAGGACACATGTAACAAGTTAGTTACTGAGAAAATTGTAATAAGTAAAGTTTCACTGGGAATTTAGGCAAGCCAGATTCATAGAAAATATTGTCCTGTAAATATGCTGGCTGGTTTTTTTTTTTTTGTTTGTTTGGTTTTTTTTATTATTGAAAAAAATTCTTATTTTTTGTATGAGGTCTGTAATTTTCACAGAGTATAAGTTTATCTTACGAGCTTTCGAGGAGCTCCTGTCTCATGATAACATAGAGGGCAATCCTGTTTTCACTGCATTTTATATTTGTTCTCAAGAGTTTCTGACCAATTATTTTGTATGTTGTTCTTTGAATGATTGATGTCTCGCAGGAATCAGAGATGAAAGTGCGGTAGATTGTATTGTGTTCTTTTGTTTGCAATAAAAGACCATCATTATTGCACTCAAATGTGTCCTGGGATTCTGCTTACAGAGAGGAGTTTTTTATTTTCCTTTTTATTAAGTTCTTTAACGTGCATCAGCATTTTTAGATGAATACTGCATTAATAAAGTAATTAGATTTCCTGTAACTATCTAGAGCTTTACAGAGAGATACAGCGGAGGACAAAATTACAAAAGCAATTTACTAAATAGTTCACTACCCCTGCAGGAATTTGCTATGAATGTCATGATGTTTAGTTTTGGTTGAGCCTGTCAGAGGTCATTTTATTATTATTCAGCCACATCTCATAATAACCACCACTGATAACCAAGCAACGCTTGAGCTTTACCATTAGATTGTAGCATATTTTGCATAGATATAGATTTGCATTGTGGATTCTTTTTCTTATTTGAATATGGGATGTTTTCTATTTTGACTTTTGTCCCAGTTTGTACGGGTTGATTCTTTGATTACCGGTATATGGACTTGTGTTTGATCTCAGGCCTTCCTTGGATTTGCCTCTCACGTTGATTGGCCTGATTTGTAGCACCTGTCCCAGTTGGTATGAATACCAGTTTGTTATATCATTGATCTTTATTAGTTTAAATAAATGCATTGGAGTTATGAGTGTGAGACTTCCCATTAGGCCACCGGAATGAGTTAAAAAGGCCAAGAAGGAACCCTTAAGCTCATATCCATTCAAGTTGATCAACAGAAAATGATCAACAACTATTGTGATTATTGATAGTGTCAGTGTGATATGTTTGCCTGCCAGTCTGTCAGCAGTGTGCTGTTTTCTGTGTGAATTTCTCCTCTGGTGATCAATAAAGCCTTATCTTTTATTTATTTATTTAATTTTTAAAATAAAATTTCATGTCTTCCACCACAGGGTTTTGCTTACAATCTCTTACCAAACAAAAGAATCAATTTCACAATTTTTATTCTTTCATAAAGTAACATACACAGTATGTCATGAGCTGAGCCAGCTAAAGTCTTATTACCTCTTAAATATGATGATTTTCTGCTTTTGTCTGCGTTGTAATTTGAATATGTTGGGGTTTTGGGGCTTTGGGATGTCAAACGGACAAAACAAGCAAACTAAATACGTACATACAAAGTGAAGGTCTTTCTGTCTTTTAGACCAGTGGCCATCAGTCTCTGTCACCTTCAGCCTCTTCCACTGTCCACACCTGTGATAGTAACTAAATGACCCATTTCACACAACCCTCCATCCTGTCCAACTCAGTACCCTCTTCATCACCGGTTCACAGAGTGAAGCAAGTGAGGCTACTGGGTTTTCTTTTTTTGTCACACCTGCATTAACTGGCCGGTTGATGACCACCCACAACTCCCTCCTGTCGCCCATCAGTCCTCAGGGAGTAAGATGTGCCTCCTTAATTATTGTGAACTTATCACACTGAAATTATGCCCTCAAAACATTTACAAAGGAATTTACAATGACATCCCTAATCCCAGCCCTCCCACTCTAAGTGCCTGTGTTTAATCCCCAGAGTTAACCTGGGAACACTATCAGTATGTGTTGTTTAGCAAAGTGACAATCGTCCCTCTGGTCCAGATTAAGAGCAGGAGGAGAAACCAGATACGTAATCCTCTGTGGCATGTTGAACAGAAAACTCCCTTCTTGGACTTCACTTTCATCACTTCAGCGTCCATGTCGCCCCGGCTCAAAAGCACTCACTCTATTATCATGGCATTGCCTGACTGGGATAACCCCGACCTAATCCATCACTGCTACCATGCATGTTTGTGCAGGCAGTGTGGGTAAATAACGCTGTGTTGGTGGGCTTGGGTTACCTCTTCTTTTTTCCTTTCTTTAGTTTTTGGCAGATGGCTGCGAGGGGCATTTTTTCACACTTAATGAATCCATCAGCAAATGTGTTTAGTTTTGTTACCTCGTAAAACAGCAGCAGGTCCTTTCTTAAAACATTCTTAAAGACCCCACCCAAAGAAGTTAAAGTTGAGATGGGTTTCAACATCAAACTTTAACCTTTAGAAACTATTCTTGTAAAAATGCCTGTTTTCTTCATCCTGCCAGTTTGTCAGCAGTTGCTTTCTTTTGTTACCTTTCACGATTTATTAATTCAGACTGAAGAAAAGAGAGGTGGCCACTTATTTTTTGTGCTCCTACCCTCCTACGCCTCTCCAAAAACACTGATTGTTAGCTAATGAACACGGCTGCAGCACCGGGGAGCTCACATCAAAGGCCACAGCTGACTGAGCTGAACAGACAAATAGTTTGAGCTCATGGGTTTGGAAATAATGAAATGCTGCAGAGGGTGGGAGAGTGCCGAGCAGTTAAAACAAAAATGTTGTCACATGTCCTGCGGTCCCGCTGGCCCTCTTCTTGGTGTGAAGTGTGTGAGGCTTCAGGGCAGCAGCCACCTGTGACTGAGACAGTGGCGGCGAGTACCAGCAAAAAAAAATCAGTCAGTCATAAGCAGTCGGTGTTGTCCCTTTATACAAGATAATAGTGAGAGCAGATTTTTCTATTTTATTTTATTCACATTTCTTTTAGATTGAAAGTGAATTGTATTGTCTGTTGACAAAACAATCTTACCGCAGGTCCATTTAGTAGCTGTTCTTGACCTTTTGATCTTATCACACAATCTTTCCCAGCAGATAGATTTTGCCCACTTGCCCACGTTCAAATTTCAACTTTTTCTGAGCTCTTTAAGGACTTCTTATCGGCTTAAAGCTGCTAAAATTAATATTTTTATGTTAACAATGGATCGAATTACTATGTATAATGCGAAAAGAGTCACTCATAGTGATGAACCCACAGAGAATAATCACCCGACTCCGCAGTTCCCCTCAACTTTACGAACCTTTATAGTGTCTTCCAGCTCATTGTTTTGGCTTTACGATCCACGACCTTAGCGTCTGGTTCACTCTCACCTCTCTCATCAGCGTTGTTTTACAGCAAAAAAAATCTTTAAAAACCGACTGTACACTACCTGCCCAGCACTAAACAGCGGACAGACAAAGTTACAGACTAGCTGGAGAACATAGTGGAGCATTTAGCAGCTAAAGAGCCAGATATGTCCCTCAGGAGTTGGTGGAGACCAAAAACAGAGCTAAAAGAGAGTGAATATTGGACTTACATTCATCAGTTGGAAACAGAAACATAACTCCGAGTAAATGATAATGTTGATTCAAATCTGATCGGATGTTATAGTATGCCCACTAATCAACTTAAAAGGTGATGATATGTCTTTGATGTTGTGTTTACAGCTTGTTTCTGCTGCCCCCAAGTGGCCCAAAAAATCAGTTATTGAAGGTTTAAGGATTTTGGTCCTTAAAGTTTTCCTAAATTTCATGATGATAGCTGGGCAAACTCCATCTGCTGAGGATTGTTGTGTCATACCATCAGACAGCTACTGGAAGGACCCTGCATTGAGACTATTTTGTCAACAGATGTTTTCTTTTTTAGATTATGGCATAAAGCAGAGCAAGTCTCATGTTTTTCAGTACTTAATTTGCTATATTTATTTTTTTTCCAAACAAAGGCCACCCTAAACAAATGAGCAAGTAAAGAAGTAAATGAGAGAGCACTTTAAAAAGCCATAGTTCACTTATAACATACAAAGTCCAAACAACGCAAACAAAAACAAATAGACAATAAACTTCCATTCTTCTTCCAAGGTTTGTAAAGAAAAAAACATGTAGAATAAGGCTGGAAAAAGCCTGTGGCATCTGGTCTGTCTGTTTGACTGCTACTGTTTCACTCTGCCTTTTGTGATTTACAGGCCACAAGTATAGGGTTTTCACTGTAATGTGCAGTGGAGCTTTAAAATGATGCAGTATATCACCAATATGACAGTCATATGCAAGCAGTCTGTGTTGTGCTGCAGTGCCGATCTCTGAAAACCCTTCCTGTAGATGTTTTTACCATCCCAGGCAGAAAGCAAAGAATTATCACATTTTTCTCATACAGAAATCTCATAAAAGCAAAAAACGGAGATATGGCTCTTATCTGAATCATGACATATTAATAAACCCTCCTACATGTGTCACCTTTAAGCAGTAAAGTTGACTTGTTTGCAATATAGATGTGTACTTCCGACAAAGGCGAGAGGTTGGGCACCACGACAAAACCCCTCTTTGTGCAGCGACTCCTCTGAAGCCGAGAGCAAAGACAATGAAGGTTTTCATCGATGAGCCACATTGTTACTCTAGATTGCACTGAGGGCCATTCACAGATCAGATCCCATGTGCTGTGTTCCCAGCTCACTCTGCCGTCGCGGAAAAGCTTGCTGCTCTGAAGCACTGTGAGCCTGCGTTTCTCTCTGCTGACTCAAAGTTTTCCAGAGACATTTTAAAGGAAAGTACTGAGAGCAGCATATCTTATTGCACAATATGAAATTAAACTGGGATGATAGAGTGGTTTTCTCTGGGGCCTAATAAAAAAAGTATAAACATACAGATTGAGTAGGGTGGACAGTGAGAAAATATCCATAGGATCATTCTTCCTTTTGGCAGACTGACCATCCCTGTCGCCCACTGCTGTAATAGACACCTTTAAAGACAAAAACACGCACATGTTGGCGTGCAAGGGGCAGACAGTTACATGGTTTTACATATGAGGCTTTGGGTTGTTCTTATGGAGCAGCCTCTAATTGGGCTCATGGCATGCAACAGGCTCTGATCAGAATGGGTGGGCAGGCATCTTACTGGGCCGTGACAGGGAGACCCCCACGTCTCCCTGCATTGTTCTGCAGTGCTGGAGCAGATATAATCTTCACTGAATTTTAATCCCTGCAAAACAATGCAGCGTCCCCTGGGAAATGTCCGTAGGGTTTATAAAAGGAAACAACAACACACAATTGAATGGAGCAGACTTAAATACAGCTAGGACTGGACTGGACCTGCAACTTTATATGCTGAAAAAATATGTGAGTTGCCTGGAGGAAGTTTACATTCTGCAGTTAACCAGACTAAGAGTCTACAGCTATGCTAGCAACTCTGTGAGGCTGTACATAGACTCCATAGAATCCATTTAGAAAAATGTTGAGATATTTCATTCTGAAAGTGTTGACCTGCTGGTGGGGCTAGAGGAAAAGTCAGGGAATTACCAAAGTCGTTGGTAAGGACCCAAGGACCTTGAATATCAAATTTAATGGCAACACATCCAATTGTCAAGATATTTCACTCTGAACCACAGGTGTCAACCTCATGGTGGCGCTAGTGGAAAATCCAGTGGATCATTAAAGTCATTAGGATTCATCCTCTGGGAACAATGAATTTCTACACAAAATGTCATGGCAATCCATCCAGTAGTTGTTTTGGTCCAGATATTTCAGTCTGGACTAAAACGGTGGACCCACCGACATAACGATCCCTAGAGCCACGCTGAAGAATTCCACCATCTATCACTTTCAGGGACGTCTGTCTGTCTGCATGTCGGCTGTTCTCTGCGCCTGCTGTTGTTATTTTTAGTGTTGTTTACCTTCACCTGCTTGTGTCCGTCAGTCTGCGACTACTACAAGGCCCAAGAAGCGGCATCTAATCTGATTGCCCAGACACCCACCACTCCCTCTGCATGCTTCCTGTGAACAGCTGGACCTGGTCGTGTGGATGCAGTCTGACAGCCGGACCGGTCGTCCAGTCTCCGCTCTGCTACCACCAACTGTGCGCATCTGTGCACGTGACGGCGCTCGTCATGTGACTGCTGCCTGTCTCGGTGTCAGAGCTCAGCAGCACAGCAGACCACCACAGGAGGCTGTTGTTGTTAGTTCCAAGTCCTTGGAGCAGATGAGTGGCCATAAAACCTCACCTAACATTAAGCCCCCCCTGCAAGCTCAGCTTATTATGAACCAGTCAGCTAGTTTGGGTTTTATAATGTTTTATCATCTGTTTAGCTCTGATTTGTGTTTGCTGCCTTTATTTTCCTGCCTTCCTCTTCAGTCTTTTATCAAACAGGGAGACCTCTCCTGACTGGGACAGATGAACCTGTCACACTCAGCTGTTTGGCTGGATGATGTATCAGCAGGGCTCGGGCTTACGATCAGGACATGTGCTTTTTTGTTACAACAACATCAGCACGGCCTTAACATATCTGATTTATAGCTCTGATTTCCTGCAGGGGCAGACAGAGCATTCACATATCTAAAGCAGATAGAGGACTTCGTCATTACGAATACAACCATGTTAATTTCATGACTTATATTGTCGTATTAAACCATTTTGTCTTTGATACTTTAATTATGTCTGTTACTGCTACTTGTTTTTCTTTACAAACACTTCTTTCGTCTTTATTTCTTCTCTTTCTAAACAGACTCCACTTACATCTTTTGTGGATTTTTTATATTTTATTGTCATTTAACCCCTGAGATAAGACATTTTAAAGTGCTTCCTCTCTCATCTACTGTGGTACGCTACAAGACAGAAAAAAAGACAAAAAACACTGTAAGAATGCATTTATAATTCGAAGATCTCCACACATATTCATCATAGACTTATAATAAATGTTCTGAACAGGACTATGGGAATGTAAATCATGATTTTCATGATTCTTGGTTTAGACCTCTTAGTGTGCGTTTTAAAGGTAATGTTGTTAAACTTAGTTTTTACATATACATTTCTGTACTTTGTATTTTTTTATTTAGTTGAAATATTTTCCATTTATTTGGTGTATTTGATGTATTATTGTCTTTGCACTCCTTCTCTTTGAGATGTACTTCTGATTGAGTTTTCATTGTACACAACATTAATTGTTTTAGATGTTAATCACCCTGGATGGGTTTGATGGTTATCTATACCTGTCATCAAAGAGCCAGGTGGCAACTGCACCAGGGCCCCAGACCCTCAAGGGGCCTGAAGGCTCCAGGTTCACCTTGTGGTGTTTGTGGTAATTTGTTATTTGTTGGTTAACACTTTATGCACCATGAAAACCACAATGTCAGAAATTACAGTGTATAATGGACTGAAAAACAACAATCATTCTCCAATATCAGTACAGAAGGAAAGAAGTACAGTATTTATCTGCCGTTTCCTCTGGTTGTCCTGGACTTTCTCTTCTTACAGTAGTTTCCTGATTGACCACTTGACTCGCTAATCATCTATGCCCTCATCTTAAAAAGAGGAACTTCTGACTTAATTAAACACAGCCACGATCATATACAGTTGCAGGGATGACAAAAGCCAATAGAGACAAAAGGAGGAGAGGAACTGCATTGTTCCACCACAACACAGGCGTGTGTTGCCGGAGAGGCGAGGATGAGGTGAAGCACAGCTCATGTCAAATCGAATAAATTACTTTCAACAAGGAGGGTCGAGCGGCTGCGGGAGGCCCATTTAGGAGCTTTTAAAGTCGAGCAGCGTGAAGTCTTAATTACTGAGATTTAACACTGGCCAGCGCTGCGCTCACGCTGTGGCGGTCAGGAGTTGGAGGCTGCTGCCCCCGCGGCTTCAGAAGAAAGACAGAAGAGCGAAAACTGAAGACAAAACAGAACATTTCCACTGTTTCTGCCAGTCAGAAGGAAAATAAAGGTTGATTAAATTTTATTTAATTTCTGGATTGTTAGATAAAAGCAGCTAAGGCCTCATCCTGAAATGGATTTCCAACAAATTACGCTTTTTTTCCACCTTTTATCCCTCCTGTCAGAGGGAGCCTTCATGCACACACGGGTTTATTGGCAGTAATGATCCCAGGTTACTCCCCGCTGACCAATCACATGTTAATGCTTGCTGTTCCGATGAAGGAGGGAGGGGTCGGTTACTTGGAAAAGGACCAGAAGCGGTGAGAAGCTCCGGTTCCATTAGTTAGACAGTGTGGTGGTGTGAATGAGAGTAAGGATATACATGCTGACCTTTGACCTTTACTTCCTCCTGAGATGTCAGGCTTCAGATTTGCCTTTACTTCTTCAGCTTGGCAGCTATATGGGCAGAATCACATTTAGTTATAGTAAACAAGCCAAATTGGTATTATCTTTCAGAGAGAACACAGTGTTTATGTTGTTAACTACGTCCAAAGTTGTAAAGACCACAAGAGGTGTACCACAAGGTTCTATAGTAGTATCTGTACTGTACTACTCAAAAACAAGGTCTATAACCTTCTCTAGGAATCACACCCATTCAGTATAAAAGGTAGGCAACAAGTTTGTCAAACCCTTGACAAGTCTCTTCATACAAAAGCTAAAACTCAATTTAGGTGTATATTATCGTTCTAAGAAATGCTTTCCTTTTGTCAGCAAGAAAACAAAATCTTGTTCAGTTATCTGTTTGAGGTTAGTGACACCTGTATGCACATGCATGGGACTCAATACTGTGCAGGGCCGCACCTACCATTAAAGACACTGAGCTTAATATCTCCTCTGTATTTTACTAGGAATTTGGTGGTTTTAGCAACCTAGGTATTTACATGCTGCAAGTTAAATAAATAACACAATAGTTGTGAAAGTCTATTATTTGACAGCTATAGTTACTTTACAAAGTAAGATTTTACATACAAAAGCTGTTTATAAAATATGAAACATCATAATAGATTGTAAACTAGATTAAAATTAGCTCCACCTCCATCAACTACAACAGTAAAAAGCTACTTGCATAGTATGACACTCACAATGGCCATTTGTCTGGACTGAGCACTTTTACTTAGTAAGTAGTAAGTAATGAGTATTTCCTTCACTGCTGCATATCAGGCATTTAAACAACATTCAAAAAATGTTACTGTAAATAATTCAGCTTCTCTTTTTCATGCCTCTCAGGTCCTACTGTATTTTTCGTTATGTGTAATATTGTAAATTAATTGTGTGTGACGTGTGTTAGCTTCTCTATACTGCTGTTTTGGCCACATCTCTCTTGTAAACTAGAAAAAGTATCTCGAGAGACGCCCTGGTTAAATAAAGGTTTAATAAATAACACCAAAAACTTTCTGTGCTACTTGTTATTTTGGGATTTTGTGTATTTTTTATTATTATTTATTATTAGAACTGTTTTGTTAGAAAAGTTTTATTGCAACTTAACAAAGTTTCACCGGATTTGAATCTCACATCATCATTCTGCAAAGTCAGGGTTCTTTTCTTTCCTAATTAGCTGAATATCTGCATGTCTCCTGTGGTGATATCAGAACAAATGTCACGGGACATTCTTATTCTGGCTGAAGTACGTGTTTGTTCTTGTATAAGGATCTCCCCGGGCTGTGTTACCCTTAGAGGTCATGCATTGGCCCCTCCAGCAGCCGTGAGGATCAGGGGTCTGGTAGTCGAGATGATACACTTTCATTTCAGCCAGCTAGTAATCCCACAATGCAATAAAACTGTCTGGCCCCTGCGTCTGGCTCCAGTCAGACCAACTTTATTCACAAAAATGCCGCCCCCCCCCCCCCCCAACATTATTAGGAGGAATGTAAATCTCAAAATAGAAGTTTAGAGCTCTTTTCTCTTTTTTTCTTCCAAAATTTGACTTGTCATTAAACAGCTATTTACCAGGAGAGTGTCAGTAATTATAGAGGCGTAGAGAGTCATATGTGTTATAATAAGGGAGTGCATCCCAACCAAACCAAGACACCAGTGGGGACAGAGGTCACTGCAGTCTGGTCAGGCTGTGTTTATGTTGGCGAAGGAGTTGTAGCTGTGTGCAGAAAGTGTGTCTCTGGGTTTAGACATTATCTCACAGTTGGTTTTGGTCAAGTTTTCAAAACAAACAAGTGTCTTCTACTGTCTTGCACGCTGTTCTGTAAAGATGAATACGATTGGATAATAACTGATAAAATAGTTTTAGTCAGAGGAAATGATCACTTATCACTCAATGAGCTTTTGAGGGGAAAAAAATTTGTTTTTCTCATTTGGAGAAGCCACTATGCACATGCGATTTGTGATCTCTAAACCTGCAATAACTGATTTGTTTGGCCACTTGGGGGCAGCAGAAACTAGCTGTGAACACAACACTGACATCACCTTTAATTGTGACAATAGACAACTTTTTTGTTTTAACTTTTTTTTATGAAGTAAATGTTGATTGCACAATGTAATGGCTATAAAATAATGACACTATTGGTGTTTAGACTGGTTTCCTATAAGCCTTGCTGTCACTGTGCAATTCTGTCTACCCACGGGTATGATCTCCCGGGGAAAAAGAAGGCTCAATTTACGGCACAAAGGAAGTGTCTCAACCATTGCACTGCGCAACCAAAACAGAAGAGGAATAGGGCTTTTATTTTCCGGTAGCTATTGGTAGCTATCCCCAGCTAGCTGAAATGACGGATGATGGAACAACCTGAGTAACTGTAAAGAGGGAGAGTGATAAAAAAATGAGGAAAAACAAGAGCGAACCTCGGACTGGCATTCACTCGATGAAGAGAGCTGTGGGACTTGAGAGAGTTCCAAACTGACTACCAGGTGTTTTACTCTGCCTCTATCATAGCACTGAGGTTGGGGATTCTTACAAACCGTAAGCAGCCAGAAAACGAACCAATTTAATTAAATTTTATTTATACAGTGCCAAATCATAACAGAGGTTATCTCAGGGCACTATAGAGGAGGTCTAGACCGTAACGTTACTCTTTATATTATTATTTACAGAGACCCAGTGATTTAGTAGCTAGGCTCTGAGGGAAAGTTTAGTTGTTATGACGAACTTGTTAGCAACATTATCATTCATTTGGAGTCGTATATCTGACCACCTGATGAATGTAAGTCCAATGTTAACTCTCTTTTAGCTCTGTTTTTGGTCTCCACCAACTCCGGAGGGAAATATCTGGCAGGTAGTGTACAGTAGAGTTTTAGAGCTTTTTCACTGAAAAAAAAACTGGACAAATTCACTTTGACCTGGTGATGGCGCTAGATGAAAAGCTAAGGCATCACCAAGGTTATTGCAATTCATCCTTAAAGGACCATGTAGCTGTATCAAATATATCCAGTAGTTGTTGAGACATTTCACTCAAAACCATAAATGTCAACCTCATGGTGGTACTAGAGGAAAAATCTATTCACTAAAGTCAGTAGGATTCATCATCTGGGAACCATGAATGCTTGCACAAAATTTCATGGTAATCCCTCCAATAGTTATTGAAATATTTCAGTCTGGACCAAAGTGGTGGACCAACTGACCACCATCCCTAAAGCCATGCCATGCCGTTTTCCTCATTTTGAAGAAGCTATGCATGAATAGTATAATATAACTTTAGTATATATTCACTTTTCATCCCTAAAAATAAAACTCAACTTGAATTCCTCAAAACTCAATGCTGCCACACAATACAGAAAATGTGAAACCTATTGATGACTTCAGTTTCCTTAATACAGATCTGTTTCATACACTGTGGCCTGAGTCACTGTAACCCGACCCTCATACATTAACCTTACTTCCTGTATCACATATTCACTCTGCATGTGAGTTTTGGAGCTCAAATTAAATGACCTGTCATCCTGACATGAACCAAATCTAATTATAGGCAAGAACAGAGGGTCTTGTAAGGTAAACTGAAGGTGTAATGTATAAGACCACATCAGATACTATGTTTAACTGAGGAGCATGATTCCATGTAAGATTTTAGTGGATGTAATCATACTCCTGCTTATTTGTGATGGGATGACAAAACTTGTTTTTGGTGACATTTTTTCAATTTACTTTATATCAGAACATGAGCCTATATTACAATTCTTATTCTTCCATTCAAGGCAGAATTCAGGTGAGTCTGTCTAATGTTTCTGGACATCAGAGTTTTTAAAACGTTTTTTGTCTCTTTTATTATTAACTTTTCCAATGAAGTTGAGTTTAAAACAGCTACATTTTCTTAATTAAAGTAATATGTTGATGGAAAGTCTACCCTGTCTACTTTAATTTAGCAATAACTGCCAAAAAATAAATAAAAATTTGTTACTTACTACATTAAAAACATGTATTAATCTAAGGATACACTATTAAAGGGAAAAACTAAAGGGACTTTATGCTCCACAATAGGGCATTGCTCATCATTAACTTTTACCCATTAAAGGAATCAATTAGCCTCCGATCAGTATGTCCAGATAGTGTGATAGATGTATGGCCTCAGGCTTTTCAGGCTTTTAAAACGTGGTTAAGATGACGCTGGACTGATCCTTGACAAATGCCTCTCACAACCACCCGGCGTCACCAGCGGCATAATCACTTAACATTAAACAGCAAATGCTGAGTCAGTGTAGGTAAGACGAAGGTCAGGCTGTGTATTACTGGCAGAGGCAGAGAGAGAGCGGTCACTCGGGGATAGTGAAGAAACCTCCTGGCTGAAAAGTATCATATGAAACGGTGTCTGTTGATATTTCTCCAATTAGAGGCTAAAAGTGTAGGAATGCCCCTTTAGATGCTGTTGCCCTTGGGTTGAAACTTGTTAACATGGGCAGACCTACAGTACAGTGTGCTGCAGGAATGCACTGGTTGAGCGGTCATTGTGTACACAAGAGGCGCCACAGGGATTTCTGAGGGCCTCCCTCTGTGTGCATGTGTGTGTGTGTGTGTGTGTGTGTGTGTGTGTGTGTGTGTGCACACACTGGTTAATAGGCTGCAACTCACCGCAGGAGCCAATTTTATTATCATAAACAAGCGCTTTTAAATATACATACTACATGCTTGGTTGATTTAGGGTTAATTTGATCTGATCGACACTAACAATAGGAACTCTAGAGAGTGGTAAAAATCAAGGTGACACTGCCCTCAAGAAAATAGATGTATGTGGCGGATGTGGCTGGTGGATAATGTAAAAGTACCAATACAGCAGTGTAGAAATCTTCTGTTGCAAGTAAAAGTCCTACATTCAAAATATACGTGATGTAGAAGTACAAAAGTATTAGCAGCAAAATGTACTTAGAGTACCAAAAGTAGTCATTATGCAGAATTACCTATTTCAGAAAACTGTATATTATATTATTGGATTATAATTAGATGCATTAATGCATTAATGTGTAACCATCACTTTAGTGTTGCAGCTAAAGGTGGAGCTAATTTAAATACTTTATATACTGCTGGGTAGCTTAATCTATAATACTACATCAGAATTTATTCATTTTAATATATTTTGTATTGATAATCTGGATCTGTAAAGTAATTAATAACTAAAGCTATCAAAATAAACGTAGTGGAGTAAAAGTACAATATGTGCCTCTGAAATGTAGTAGAAGTATAGTAGCATAAAATTGAAATAGTCAAGGAAAGTACAAATATCTCTCTCTATATATCTACTTGATTAAATGTACTTAGTTACTTTCTGCCACTGTTTCTGGGTTAGTGGTTCAATCCCCAGCACCTCCTGTCCACATGTCAAAGTGTCCTTGAGCAAGACACTGAACCTCTCATCAGTGTGTGAACGGGAGAATGAGATGCCAATCTTTTTGTCCTACTAAGGTTGAAAAGGTGCTTTATAAGTGCAGTTAATTCACCATGTCTTTTGCAGGATGGGGAATACAGGGGAAACAGTGTTGCTGCTCAAAACTCTTATCAGTTATCAGCTGTGCCCGTAGATGGCAGCCATGAGTTTTGTTTAGCTGGAATCCAAAACACAGTTTGGTTGCACAAACTTTGCATCAGGCACTTTTTGCCTTTCACATTTGTAACCTGAACCCGAGCAACATGGAATGGTAATTGTACCAGCTATAAAACCAGGCCCAACAGTCAGAACAGAGACTTCACATCAACTAATGGAGAGGGAAACCATAATCATCTCCATCACAGCAGTCTGAATGTGCGCGAGTGTCGCCTCTCTCCTCTCCTGAACAGCCATAAGACAGAAAGATGAATGAAAGCAGCAGAGCTGAGAAGGAACATTTAGGCATGATTCAGGTCTATAAAACTGTATTGATTTGCTGCTCGCCTTCCTGCATGGTCCCTGCCTGGCCGGTGCCAGAGTAATTTGTCCCCCAGGTCTAAGGTTGCATGTGAATTTTCTGTTGTGTCAGCTGAGTGTAGTGCATTGCATGCTTGAGAGGAGGTGAACTCTCCTTATCCCACACTGCTTTAATTAAGAGCTTGCTGTCAATGAAAGCAACATCTTTAACTCATTTATTACCTTCTGCAGTAGGCATCTCCAAACGGCAATAGGCAATATTTCATCTTCCACAGTAGAGCGTGTGCAACTTTGTCACGAACACATCTGCAGCAGACAAATCGAGAGCAGAAAATTAAGGTTTTATTTAGTTTAAGACTGCATGAAGGCATGAATGCTTAACTGTGACAGATGCATGTGTGTGTATCACTCACAGTGTATGTATAGGGATATATTATGATTCCACACCTCACAATTAATGTCCAGTGTCAACGCAGGAAGTCCTTTACATCCTTTACGTAGCTAGCCAGAAAGTGAGGATGTGGATAGGTGAGTAGCACTACTGACTCTCATGCAGGAGGTCAGAGATTGTGTCCCATCATAGACCTACCATTAACAAATGCCTTTTTATTAACTGTAACCACAAACTTTCCCTAACTTTAAACAAGTCTCTTAGTTGCCAAACCCTAAGCCTACAATAACAGTTATTTATTTTTCATGACCGCAGTCTTTCCATAAACCACAGTTACCTTAGTTGGATGGAAAAACAAAACAAAAAAACATAATTGAACACATTCTGGGGTTCTGCATAATCTTCCTCTTCTTAGAGTTGTATAAAGGTCAATCAGCAGAAAAAAATCTTATTCTCAGTAGCAGCCAATGGGCCTGGAGGATCCTTTAAGATGTACATATTTAAAAAACAAATGGGTGTGTAATTAAGGTCCTCTTCATTACATTCTCTTTACTGTTCACACATTGCACTATATTGCACTATATCGACTAACATGGTACAGGAAATAACGGCACAGACTTTTGGGGCTGAATGTATTTTATCGAGATTGTTGAACTTTTATGTGTATTAATGATGTGTGTTGTTTAGACATTGTAGCTTCCTGCCCTACAAATGAAAACGAAAGTTTTAATTGTTGTGCCAAAATGATTGAACTGAATAACTTAATGTTTAAATGTGGCTAGTTGGTGCAGTAATTAAGACGATGTCTTTGTTCAAATCATTTAACTCTGCTGTTATTTCTCCTCTGCAGGGTGTTTGGGCTAAATGAGTCCCCAGGTGACCATACACCAACTTAAAGGTTCCAGGAGATACCAAGTAGTAATTAGTGGAGGGCTGTTTAGTGTACTTTCATGTGAAGTTCAGATCTCTTATTTTCCCACGTGCTGTGTAAATTTACTTAAGATAATGAAAGGACTTAACATTTTAAAGAATGAATGTAGATTTTCATGTATTTGTTGTGTTTTTGTAGTTTTTGATGTAAGGTTAGGGTCACACCTCCCTATACTGAGGTCGGGGTTGAGTTCAATGCCAGCGGCCGACTATATACAAGGCTGCCAGTAATGTGTGGCTGCTGTCAAGATCACATGTTACCTGTGGCCTGTAGTATTTGTATCGAGATATGCCTATAATCTATGTATGTGTTCGTTGATGGAGAATTAAACACCTGGTTGGTCTGCACCTCACCTTCAACTCAAGCCTCCTCCTCCTGAAAATCCTGCCGCTAAACGGTCATCTTAACAAACTGTAAGTACCTAATTTTTAATCAAAATAAAGCATCTAATGGGGTGCCCTCATAGCTTAGGGGTTAAGGTGATGACCATGAACGCACAACCCCAGTTTGAGTCCAGTCAGGGTCCTTTGTTGCATATCGTTTCCCATCTCTCTCTCTATCTCACTTCATTTCCTGTCATCTCTCTGTTATCAGCTTTCTAATAAAGGCATACAAATGCTTCAGCTCTCTGAACCTGTATCCACCCAACACTTCACAGCCTGAGAAAGACGGTGTCATGGAAAGTTGTGTTGATCAAGGAGGCCTCTATGGATGCATGTTCAGTTATGACTAATGCAATGTTTTAACGGGGTGGTGCAGTGGTTGGCACTGTTGCCTCACAGCGAGAGGGTTCTCGGTTGGACCCCACTGGTCGGCTGGGGCCTTTCTGTGTGGTAGTTGCATGTTCTCCCTGTGTCCGCGTGGGTTCTCTCCGGCTTCCTCCCACCATCCAACGACATGCAGGTTAGGTTAACTGATGAATCTAAATTGCCTGTAGGTGTGACTGTGAATGTTTGTTTGTCTGTCTCTATGTGTCAGCCCTGTGATTGACTGGTGTACCCCGCCTCTCGCCCAGTGTCAGCTGGGATAGGCTCCAGCCCCCCTGTGACCCTCTGAGGATAAGCAGTATAGATGATGGATGGAATGGATGGAATGAAACTCTGAACATGTCAATTTGGAGCTGTTAAGTTTCACCAAACATTTTGGTGTCCAAGTCATTGTTAAAACCCTGCAAAGCAAAGCAACCGCTGATTGACCTTTTCACACGGCTACTGCTGGAAGTGGTTGCTGAGGTGTGGCCTTTTTGTTCTGCAACAACAACACAACAGCTTTGTGGTTTTCTGTATCAAAACAAGATAAGTAGCACACACAATTCAAATATTACTCCCTTAATCAGTTTTGTATCATGACAAAATCTTGATTTTGGGCCTTTTGGACTCTTTTTGGGTATAAATGGCACCATTTCCTTGAGTGGGCTTTAGTAACTCACCTCCTCTCCTCATGAGAGTTATACAGGTTGCATTAGCACAGACTCACAGCCTGCTGGTTGAAGAGTCCTGTGGTGGGGGGAGCCAGGACGGGTGCCAGGTCTGGAGGGGTGCACAGGCCCAGCCATGCTCAGCACGTCCCAAACAACCGGTGCACGAACCAGAGCCATCTGCTGTCCATTTCACTTACATTCTCACTTGATGCTCTGCCAGCAGCTTGCTTTTTTCACCCCTGGAACGAGACTAATCCTCCCGTCCTCACTCAAGCCACCAAAGCTTCGGGTTCAGCTGGCAGGACACTCTTCTGATGTTTGCTTGAGAAAACAAAGAGCTACACTTCCCTGAAACGTTTTTCAAAGCGGTATCATTTATCACAAAGCCGCTTCCCAGCTCCATCTTCTACTTACTGTAATGACCAGATTTGCTTCTCCACTCTTCATGAGTGTGTTTCAGTAATTTCCATCAACTAAATAACCATTAAGCACTCAGCAATCTGGCCTCAACTATTGAAGTACATAAATGGCTCATGACCTGAACATCAGATGCATCATCTTCAAGACTGGTGCATCACTGCTTGAGTAATTTCCACCAACTAAATAACCATTAAGCACTCAGCATCCTGGCCTCCTCGACCGTTAAAACACACTGGGGCATCAAAGAAGAAGAAGAAGCGGTTGATCAGAGAAGTTATGACTCATAGAGAAACAAGTACAAAGAAGCTGCAGTGAATTTTTTTTTTTTTTTTGTCATTTGAAAGCTTTCTATCCTGAAACAATGAGTATTTATTCAATTTTTACTGACTCAATATGCTTGCAGTTGCATACAAATTTCTATTCTACTTTGCATCACAAGAAGTGCAAGCGTAAATGTGTTTAATGACCTTTCAGACGTTTTTCGACAGTTGCAAGAAATTATAATAAGCAGTATTTCAGTATGAGTCACCCAAAGTGTTTATAGAAAACTGATTCATCAAGAATCAGAATTTATCACTGTGTGTGAAATCTCAAGTTCCCATGTTTCTCTTCGGGTAATGTCATACTGTCGAGTGATGCATTTGAAAAGCATTAAAAGTAATGGGACTTTAGAAGGTTGTCAGACAACAAGTCATAAACATTCATGAGATGATTATGATTCATTATGAATGTATAATGTTTTATAGGAGCTGATAAAATGCATCAGTAACCATTATGTGCTCTTAAAAACAAGGTCAGAATGTTTTGAGAATGAATTCAAGTTGTGTGTCCTTATATGCATCATAGATATGATATTTCAAATATAGTAGACTTATGAAGGCGTTGTTGACTCTTATGCTGCATTTAAAGGTGTTTATATTTTCGTGGTTAAGTGTGCAGTAGCTTTTCTGTGGTGAGCACCTCCTCGACACTGGTGTGCACCTCACAGCACTTGTTTGTCTACAGAAAGTATTATTATCAAACCGTTGTAAGCCACCTTACACATACATTAGGTTTTATCGCAGTACTTTTTCTGCTGCTGCATAAAACTTTTTAAGCCAGGTTAAAAAGGTAAGTTTTAAGTGTACGTTTACTTGATTCCTATGTGTTTTCCAGACCAGGGGGAGTGAACATGTGCTCTGAAATAAGAGGTCTATCCAACCAGACTCTTTGTCCTTTGTCTGTGGTGCAGACCACACATGTCTTTTTCAGTCGTGAGTGGTATTGGATTGTACAGATATATAGCCTAGAGAAATGTGCATGCTGATGGTACTGATGCATCAATTTTTTATTTTTTTATTTCTCTTTCTTTGTACACGAATGCCAGCAGTGTCACAGGCCAATACTGGTATGTGACTCAGATTGATAGTAGCATATCAATCAGGTTTTGTGTCAGTGTGGAATCTGTTCAAGCGACTGTGTCTGTGTGTGTGTGTGTGGGGGGGGTGTTGGTGATAATTCAGCTGTAAATGAATAACAGCAGGAAGAGATGGTGCAGATGATGATCAGAGTGATTTTCCTCCTCTGAACACAGTGATGATAAGGTTCCACAGAGTTAAGTAAGTTACCACACAACCTTTTACTGCACAGACACACATTATTACTGGCTGAACACCAACCAGCTTTTTCCAGCTGATTTTCCGCACGTGTGTCCATAGAGAAAGTGATAAAGAGAAAGCCAGCAAGGTGAAAAGGATGCCAGTTGTACATCTGTGAAATCTATAAGTACCTTGTCTGTGAAATGTTAACAATTCATTGTCAGTAAAATACATTAGCTCGCAGACAGTAGGGGCACACCCGGAAAAGACTTTCCAGACTCCTTCTCCAAACTTCACCTCCGCCTACCTTCAGGGAATAACCACTTCAGGTAATTTAATTAGTTGGAGAAATGACCACCAGCTCCATGTTCATGTGATTACACCGGGTTTTAAGAGATAGACTCGACTCTGTGTCAAGTGTTTGCCCCACGAAATCAAATGTTGCATGTAATGTCTTTAATAGACTGAACTGTGTTTTACCTTCCGGAGATATGATCGTCCACAGTCAGAATCAAGTCGGAGAGAAAGACTGGAAGTAATAAGAGCTTTAATCTTGCTTAGATCATGCCGGCAAAACCTCTCATCTGTCTGTGGGGTTCAGAAGCTGATCTCTATGATTTGTAAATAAAGATACAAAATATCCTAATTTGCTTCCCTTCATCTGCTTTTCAGTCGGTCTCATAAGACAAAATAACTCAATAGAAACTTAAAAAGAAACCAAGATATGATACTTTGGCTTGATTAACACTTGGAAACAAATTTCTTAAAACCCTTTGAAGGGCTTCCAAATGGAGGTTAAGGTGAAATGAGTACCTTAAGGGATTAAACATCTGAATTTGATCCAGCGCAGACAAAAGGCCCTGAATGTTGCTAACGCTCCTTCCTCTGATGTTACATAAAGATTCAGGTGTCTAACTCATGAATTGAAGGTGTATTTAAGGGACTCGAACTCTTACCATGCAAAGAAATATACTACTTAGGCTTTAAATTTAGCATTTTACAGGAAGTGTGTGGATGAAATGACATTTTAGGCTTTTTAAGGGATGTTTGTGTAGTGTAGGCCCTTCTGCTATAGTGTGTGTGTGTGTGTGGTGTGTGTGAAGTAGAGAGAGAATGACAACTATTTTCTTTTGTTGTAAAACCACTTTCACAGGCTACAAAATGTCTCACTAGGCAGTTTCATATCAGACGATTCAAAAAGCCGTTACAAACCACACGGCATCACAATGTGTTGGCAGCAATTTTTATTGTTTTCTTTGTCAGGTCATTTCATTCACTGTCATCCTCCTGTGGTCTTGATGACTCAACACTAAAGTTGATCAACTTTTACCGGAAACAAAAAGATGGAAGCCTCACATAGACCAGCCTGAGGTGCTGTGCAATGCTGAGCCCCGTGCAAAACGCCATTACCTTTCTCACTTACGTTTGTTTGTCTTTGCAGGGTGACAAATTGTGCTCAGCTAAAAAGTCTGACTGCAAACACACACACCCGCACACACACACACAGCCTCAAAGTGAATTAGAGGAGCATTAAGCCATAAAACAATACCCAGAAGTGAGTGATTTCCCAAACTGCAGGGCATGACCAGTAGCGAGATGTCTCGCAGACAGGCCGTCTCTGGGTCTCGGGATGGTATGAATGATGCATGTCTTTACCACTTCCCAAGGCGCACTGCTATATGAGGTGGCTGAGTAACTGAACAGACACATAGTGCATGGCGTCTCGGAGAAAACTCAGAAAGCAGAAAACTGTGAGAGACATACCAATCTGCAGCAAGTCTGATACACAGAAGCCCAGTTATTGTTTCAGAAAGCAAAAGGGAGTAGCTAACGTGTGTGTGTCTGTGTGTGTGTGTGTGTGTACATCCAGTCTGTGGGTGTATGAGTGGCAGCAAACATGCATGCTCAAAGGCACATTCACAACTTCAATGTCAGCTGTAGAAGAGGGTGTGTTCCTCAAACCATAAACCACAGAACACACACACACACACACACACACACACACTTTAAATACCCTTACGCTTTACATACAGCCAGTTGATCCAACTCTATTTCACTCAATGACACCATCATGGGATGCTCAGGGCTGTTGATTTTGGGTCTTGTCCTAAATGTTGCTCACTGCTTGGAAATTCCGGGTAAGTCTGCAGGGTTACAATCCGTCTGTGACTGTCAGCTGTTTATGGGCTTATTTTACTGGCCCTTGAGGTCTTGTTTAACCTGTGGCATTTACACTAAACAGCACTGCTATGGTTTCCCTAACTGATTAGTCCAATTATAAATGCACACAGGCAATAAAGCCACATGCTGGATGCATCTTGAATGCACTAAATAATAACTATTTCTGCAATATATTGTTGATGTCATGTTGGTATTGTGCCTCTGGCAGTGAGTTCATTAATATTGATCAGTGGTGGCACCTAAAACCACATTAGTTTCTTTACAGCCTTTTAAAGTTAATATATGAGGCTTGTTAAGGTTTTTTCTTTGTGTAAGGGGAAAACCCTCTGCAGGCTACACTTATTTACAGATCTTACTGTATGTTTTTAGGTTCAGTATGAAGTCTTTGTTTCTGCAGAGTCACTGGGATTTCCATCTGGAGATGAAAGTTTAAACGTGCGAAAAAGCTCTGTTTTTTAAAGTCGAAAGTCTTATTTGTTTACCACATCCCCAGTCTGCAGAGAAAGAGTTGCTGTGTGCCACGGGTGAATGGCTGCTGTTTGGTGAGAAAAATAAGCCCCTGGGGCTCAGGAAATATGGTGCAGTGCATGAATACCTGATTTTTTTTTCTCAGTTATTACTTAGTTTGTATCCTTAAGGTGTGCCTTTTCCATGCTTGGCTGACATTTATTTTGGCAATAACCTGGAAGGGCAAATGAATTATAAACCCACAAAGCATAATTGAACCTGTACAGCATATTTATTCTCTCCCTCTGTGTCCTTTCCTCTTAAAAGGCTTTGGAGGCTCTCCACATTGTTTCCATTTGCTGTGATGTATAGTAATACCAACAGCATTTCAGCTTCAACACTGATGCAAACAGTTTAGTTTAGACTGCAGTAGGCTGTTTTCCACGAAGCAGCAGCAGCAAGCTGTCATTGTTTTACTCATCATGTATCTAAAGCTGAACAGAAGTTCTTGCCTTCAACTGTGTCCTCATTTGCACTTTGAGAATGTCAGCAGAGGAAGCAGTACGAAAGGGACTTGGTATGCATTGGAGTCTGCACACTGTCCTTTCTGCAAGTGCTAAAACCTGTCAGCTTCTATTAAACGTCCCTTTCTCAGAAACCTCTCCTCATCGTGGCTGATTTCTCAAGTGTGGAGGGAAGAGGTCGTCGGTGTCTGGGAATGGATCAGGGCGTAACTTTTGGACTGTTTTCATTTCATTAACATAATGGAGTCCTCAATTAAATATACACTGAGGGGGACAAGGCCACATTTGTCAAGTGTCATTGTGTGCACAAAGTCCAATTCCTGTCTTCAGCCCTTTGAGTATTAGAGGACTACTCCATCTTTAACTTATACTTTCATATCGTTCTTTGGGTTGCAGCTCCAAGTTTTTTAGCCATATAGCAGCGTGGCTTTACAGATGGCAACGTTGCTCTGTTGATGGGTCAGTCCACCACTTTGATCCAGACTGAAATATCTCATCAACTATTGGATGGATTGCCATGAACTTTTGTACACACATTCATGTTCCCCAGAGGATGTATCCTAATGACTTTGATCATCCTGTCACTTGTCTTCCAGCACCAAATATCTCACTGGATCTACTGGATGAATTGGTGCAAAATTTTGTACAGACTTTCATGGTCCCCAGAGGATAAATCTCACTGACTTCCCCTAACTTTTCATTTAGCACCACCATGAGGTTGACATTTGCGAACCTGTGTAAAATGTCTCAACAACTGGATTGAATGGATTGCCATAAAATGTTGGTAAACACCCTGACTTTTCATCTAGCGCCACCATCTGGTCAAAATTTTAATTGGTACTCTTTCAAATCTTCTTAAATACGTTTTCATTTTCAGTTTCATATTTCAATCTAATCTTTTGCATTTAAGCTTTTAATTTAAACATTTAAATTTAAGCTTTTCTGTTTTCCATTTCAGGATTTTTCATTTTCAAAATGCCATTTCACAATATCAATTTGTAATTTCAATATCCAATTTCGTTTTTCAGCTTCCTTTTTCCTTAACATTTAATTATGGCCTCATTATCCTTAGTAATAAAACAACAATAATTTATTTTCCATTTTCTCTTTTCATTTTAATTTTCTTTTAAAATTTAAATTCTCCCCCAATGTCAGCTGGGATCACCTCCAGCCCCCGTGGCCCTCTAAAGCATAAGCGGGTGTAGCTAATGGATGGATGTATCTTAATTCTGGGTAAAAATAGCATCTGTAGGTTTATGACCAAATATCTGCAAAACTAATGACATTCCCATCCGCCTCAGCTGTATTAGTGCTAATTAGCTAATGTTAGCATGCAACAACAACAAAATGGTAAACTTTACCTGCTAAACATCAGCATGTTAGCATTGTCAATGTGAGAGTGTTAGCATGCTGACATTAGCATTTAGCTCAAAGCATCGCTAGCATGGCTGTAGAACCTTAGTCTTGCTTATATTGATTAGTCATTGGCACGTTCTAATTATGATAAAATGACTGAGAACCTCATAAGCGCTGACCCAGATAATCTGCCTCATCCATCACAGTTTCACTTAAGCAGTGAAAGACAAGAGGATCTACAGAAACCCCTTTCACAGGCACAGCAGTGGACATCTAATAGCCTGCTGTCCATCCTCTCAGGAAGAGGAACAATCACATTTTACCCCCTCAAATCATTGCTGCTTTTCTAGTGTTTGCAATCTTAGGCCTGTTCAGGTGAACTTATGACCTCTGTGTTTTTTGTGTCTCAGGTCTGGATGGAGATGGAGAGACGAATGTTGACATCATACGCAACGTCACAGCAGTCCTGGGAGAGGACGTGTACCTGATGTGTACATATCTGGGCAAGAGTGAGATCCAGAGGGCCGAGTGGAAACGCCCGATTAACTCTAAATTTAAATTAAAGCGACTGGCGGGATTTCGTTATCAAAACGAGCCATTTAGCCGCGATGACTTCTCAAAACCAGACTCTATCACCAACCTCACGGTTAAGATGAGTGTGTCTAGTGTGGAAGCTGAGGGAGAATACATCTGTGAGTTTCAATCAGAGGAAGAGGATTACTCCGCCAACGTATTCCTCACTGTTGTAGGTAAGTCAAGCCAATAATGCAGGTTATTCTATTATTCATTCACCACTATGTGAAGCAATCAGCCTGATGAGGTTGCCACAATTTAAGATAAACATTTCTAAATCTAAAATGTCATAACTGCTGCACCATCAGTCTGATTTTAATGATGCATCTTTGACTCAAAACATGCCTATGTCATTTAAGGACATGTTTACTTGTTCATTCACTCGTAGCACGGCCTCATATCCAGATCCTGGTGAATGCAGAGACCATAAACGGCATTCACTACCAATCGGTGTCATGCTCTGCCGTCGGTGGCAGGCCTGTGCCTCAGATCAGCTGGTTGGTCAACGGCCTTCCTCCCTCAGATTACCCTTTTACTGTGAACGTGAGTGAGACTGTTCACTCAAACGGCACCTCCACCCTGAGCAGCATCCTCCGCTTCCCCACCCACCTGCAGGATGAGGACAGTGTGATCTGTGTGGTCCAACACTCGACCTTCCCAACCCCCAAACTCACCACAGTGAGGGTGGAAACGTACAGTAAGCTCACACTCACAGCTGAGCGTGTCGTTGTGTTTGTATATCTGTGTTGCCAGGTGGTGACATATTGTATTGCATTACCAGTCAGAGTTTTGTAATCGTGCATCATGACTCAGCGTCTCATGACTCAGGAGAGAATAACTTTCTCCTGCTGATTTTTCACGCCAGCCGTTCCTTCTCACTCTGCTCCACATACACAGTGACAGACTATAAATCACATTGCACAGCACAAAGCATTCATGTGGGAATGCACTCTTTCATTGGCGTTGACCATAGGGAAAACTGTATGTATATACAGTAGCCTATGTACTGTATGTAACAGCATACCACAGTGCTACATTTCTCCAGTTCAATTTTTCTTTTTACCAAAAAGATTTTACTCACATATAGCTGCTGAGTGGTGAAAAAACATTTTCAAATTTTACTTTCAACAAAGTTCTTGCATGCTATAAAGTATTATTAATGAGCACACTCACTTTATTTAGTCACATCATTTTTGTTCCATGGACTTTCATCAGGTAAATTTACAATATTAAAGCTGCTATAATAAATATTTTTAAATGACTACGTATATATAAATAAAGAGTCAATCATAGTGATGAGTCCATGGAGAATTATGACGTGTATCGGTAGTTTCTCTCAGCTCTAGGGAGCATTTTAACATCTTTTCAGCTCATTGTTTTTGGTTTTCAGGCCCGCACCTTTTTGTTTTGGTTCACTTCACTCTGCTAGTCGTTAATTGGTGAACACATTGGAGCATCTAGCAGCTTAGGAGCCAGATACGTCGGCCAGAAACACGACTCCGAATGACTTATAATGTTGCTTAATGTGTAAATAAGCAACTGTTTGCTAACAAGTTCATCATATCAACTTAAAATCAACTGAAAATGTCAATGTTGTCTTTACAACTTGCTTCTGCTGCCCCCAAGTGGCCAAAAAATAATAAAATAAAATGAGCAACTATTTATATACATTTACTGCTTTATTTTTTATGTAGCATAATTTATCCTAAGACTTTCCTGCAGTCAAACACAACTCATGTAAGACTGTAAGCAAAACTTTAGCACATACAACCCAGGCTGGTAAGATCTGTTAAAAAAGATTCTAAAACCCAGACAAGTTTGTTTTTAGGTCAGTATCTCAGGAACTGACCCAGCAATTTTCAAGTTCACACCCCACATGTAGGCGCTGGTTCCCACGGCACATACACTGCCTCTTGCATGCATAAGACAAAATGGATGGCCCAAACAAACCAAGTAAATGCTCTTGTGTGGTGCAGCATAATGCCATTTGTTTTTCAATTTCAATTTGATCATCAATCTATAAATGCTTTTGTTATGCCACCGTAACATAGATTACATTCACGCACAAAAAAAGAAACAAAACCGTTTCAAATTGTTCTTGAAATGCCCTCTAGTGGTCACAGGCTACTTATTGGCTTTGAAGCAGTTCATATGAGTTTTTCTATGCTTTTCTTCTTTTTGTGGTTAATTCATTAGTTTACTTGATTACTTGAAATGACCTTTGCATCCACACCGCAGCGCAGAGTGTCCAGATCCCTGCATGTATACAGTGAATGTTCATACGGCCAACTGTATGGCAACAATCCTATTAGCATGAGCCAGGTCAACCAGCTCATTTTTCCATGATACATTCACACTCCACTGAAGTACTGCAGCTAAGGTAATTTTCTAACTGCAGTGGTTAAATCCACACATAACCGTAGGTGTTAATAGATGGAATTTTTAAAGCCATAGTGCTTTAACTCACTTTAATCGTACATACCCTTCCCTAACACCTGAGCTATTATGAGGTGTTAGCTCACTTGTGTCTCTCATTAGGGATGGCTGGCTATACCACAACTTTTATGCATTTGATAATAGACTCTGATCTCTGCTGATTCCCTGTATTAAAGCCTGCGGTTCTCTCAGCTTTGGTTGGACAGCAGCTGGCCCAGACATCTGCTCTCAGCTGCAGTCCGGCCAACAGATGGGACAGGTGATAAGCTTAAGTCAGCACTCTCCAAAACCCAAGCAGAAGCCCATAACGGCCTGTGTTTAGCTAACATTCAGCTCATCCGGCCACAGCTTCCTATTTAACAAAAACACCCTGAGCCTTCACTTGCTATCTGACTTTTTAATTTGCTGGAAAAAACATTAGACCTTGTGAAAGAATAACTCTTCTCGCCTTTCTTCCTGCTCTGCAGCGAGGCCAAATGTGACCATTAAAGCAGAGATGGTACAAAAAGGAGGAAGTGAGTTCTGGGTGGTCTCTTGCATTTCATCTGGTGGGAGACCTGACACTGACATCTCCTTGGCTTTGAACACCGATGAAGAGCTGCAGAGAGAGAACAGCAAAGACTCAGACGTACAAACAAGCTCAGTCCTCCTCCCTGCAACCATGTATGAAGGGCACAATGTCACCTGTGTGTTTGACCATCCCAAATTGACATACAAAGTGTCACGAGTCATAACACTGCCGTCTTTCTGTGAGTATTATCAGTGTTTCACATGTGAAAAACTCTGCTGATGCTCATGAGGTGGAAGTTGCAGAGAACATAGATGTGCTTTCTATTCTGCAGATTTGTCAGGAGTTCAGTTGTTGGGAAGCAACAGTGACGACTTCCAAGACTCTGAATCTTTAGAGCTGCAGGAAGGACAGTATGACACCGTCATCAGCCTGCAGGTCGCTGGGAATGTACCACATTACAATGTTACCTGCAAAAAGTAAGAAATATTTGGTGTTAAAGGAGCACTCCATCGATTTTACACATAAAGTTCAGTTTACCTGCATGGAGAGCGTAGCTAGGCTAGGCTAGTTTTTTTTGGAGACATACAATTTGTAACAGAAAGCCTGAGTAAAGTTTGAAGAAGATTAAGAAAATGTGCTATTGAGCTACATTATGGGAAGTGTAGGGTCCAGTATTTGTGGAGTTTGACTGATGCTAGGGACTAAAAGTCAGGATATCTTTGCCTCAGCTGCTTTGATTTTTATCAATATTTTTTTAATTTGTCTTTTGTGAGTTCCCTAACTTTACATTAAATCTCTGGAGTAGCCCTTTAAGACAGAATGTCTTGTCTCATGTCTTGATTTCAATGTGCTGTCTTGCACCAATATGATCAATGATCGACTTTTCTTTAATTGATTATATCCTTAGAGTCATTTTTGTCACCTAACTGTAACTGTAGAGATGAGTCTGATGTCAAATCTGGCAACTTCTGCCCTGTAATTTTTTCTTTTTGTTTTGTTACAAGTGTCTTTTTTCTTTTGCTCATGGAAAAAAATAAAGAATAATATGGGGGAAAAATATTCAGCAGCAGGTAACATCAATACTGCTTTTTTTCTTATGTACATGTAGACTGAAACAACCTACATATCCTGTGGAGGATGTGGTAACAGGTTCGGTGGCACCAAACCACAAGTGACAGACGGCAGGAACCAGATTTAGACATGTTTCCTGATCGAAATAATCATTATTTATTATTATTCAAGATTTAACTATTATATTATATATATGCTTGTGTTTCCTTCTAGAGATGATGGGCCCTTGCCTGAGGGAGTGGAGCTGGTTGGCAGCAGCCTCACAATTCAGGGTCCTCTGGGGCATCAGCATGTTGGCCTGTATGAATGTTTTCTCTCCTATCACCATCTTCAAGCAACGCTGAAGTTTAATGTCACAGTTAAACCTCAAGTAGTACAGCCTGGTAGGTGAAACTCTTTCAGTGTTTGTTTTTCTTTCATGAACACATTTTGAATTTTCTGCATTGTGTGACTTTGAAATATTGATGTGGAACTTTCTCTCTGCGCCCTTCCTCTCAGTTCCTCCCACAATACGAGTTGATTTGCAGACTGAAGATGGACACAGGGTGATTGAGTGCTCAGCAGCTGATGCTGTTCCTGCAGCCAACATGTCCTGGCTTCAACCAGAGGGTGTGTCTGGAGTCTTTTGGTTCAATTTCACTTCTCATAATGGAAGCCACTCTGTCAGGGGAGTTTTACTCCTCCCTGCCTGCTCGCCTTGGGAGCTCACTGCAGAGTGTGTGATAAATCACCCTGCATTTGAGGAGCCAGAGAACAGAAGCATAACGCTCCCTCTTTGCGGTATGTTCAACAAATCAAGCGATGGATAATTTTGTCTGAGTAGCGGAGACATATTTGGCCATGCAAGCGCACCATAGATTTCATTTTTCTCTCAAAATAAATCCCTCACTTCTTGTAGTTTAACTTCTCTTTCCCATGCAGCTCGCCCTAACATCACCATCAGCTCCGGCACTGAGTGGAAAGACGGTGATGAGTATACAAAGGTGGACTGCTCTGTGGACAGTGTTACCCCTGCAGCAACCATAACCTGGCATGTTGGAAACAGTGACAACAGCATCAGTTCTCTGTTGGAGACTAAAGTCCAGGCTGATGGTTGGGTATCGGCCCGTAGCTCTGTGCGCTTCTTGTCGTCTTTGTATTCCGGTCAGGATTTGACCTGCATGGTGGAGCACCCAAGCCTGGAGGCAGCAGAAAAAAGAACAATACACATTCTTGTGCACAGTACGTTATTTCTTTCTTTGAGATATTTCTCTTTGTGACACACACATACACACACACACAGATGCTCATCCCCTTCCTGTCACCCCTTGTTTTCTTTTTCAGAAGCCCATCTGCTGAGTGTGTCTGTGGTGAGACAGCAGGACTCTCCCCTCTGGCTGGCAGTGTGTGCCTGCAGAGGGGAAGGTGTTGGGACGAACCTCGCCTGGGTCCTTCCCGAAAATACCAAAGACCAAACATCCCTCCAGTCAGAGTATGAAGGCCAGGTCCTGAAAGCCAGGCTGACTTATCGGTTTCCTCTTGCCCTCCATGAGGGGCAGGACCTGACCTGTGTGTATCGTTTCGGACATGGAGCCACAGAGAATAGGACCCTTCACATCCCCAAATACTGTGAGTTTAACAGAAACACACCTCAGTTATTCCAAATGTAGAAATTCACATAAAAACGTTCAGAAATCCAAACATACAAAGTTCATCTTCAAGATTCAACTGACTTTTCTGCAGATATCTCTTCTGTGAGCGTCCTGAACCACACGACTCCTCTGCAAAGCCGCCATGGTGGTAAACCCATCATACGCAGACTTACTCTCCAGGAAAATCATCACAAGCAGAGAGTACTGCTCCGAGTCAAAGGCAACGTGCCAGAATACAACCTCAACTGTAAAAGGTGGTGTATCCTCTAACTACTGCCTGATCATCATGAGGAAGCACCTATACACACAGTGTTCTGTACAAAACTCAATGTTTGCCCCATTTTCTTTTTGTCAACAAATTCCATGAAAGACCAAAACCAACAATTAATTGATCCTACTAACCGGTATTGTCTGTGTAGACAAAGACTGATGTATCTAATTCCTCTGTACCATAGTCCTTTTGAGTCAGTCCCACACAAACATCCTGCTGCTGTAAATACTCACTAGAGAACCAAATGTGTATTATTCCACTGCTGAAAATAGCCCCCAACTAATGCACATTTACTCCTGTTAAGTGTTTGAGTAATGTTTGCTAAAAACTACAGTGCCCAGCTGGTTTAGAAAATTACAGAGGCTTTTTAAAACAAATGAAACTTCATATTTCATATCTTTTAGTAGGAACTGGTGGGCTTGGAATTGAGTGCCACAGAGTAGGGAAGTAGGGAAACACATTGTTGGTTTGGGTCTTTTCAAGCTTGTTCACAATGAGTATAAAATAATAATTTAAAAGACAAATTCAATTAAAAGTCACTTTGTTTCAGGAGTGATGGCTCATTTGTCCAAATGGAAGGGGTTGCAATGGTCTTCCGGTCAGAGCTCACAGAGCAGGATGAAGGCCTATACACCTGCCAGGCGTCTTTCTATCACCACACAGCCACAGTCAACATTCTAGTGGAGGTCATGAGCGATGATAAACAGTTTGGTGAGAACTTACCATGTTGTATTTTCCATCTACATTCAGAGAAAGGGGTGACATTTTCACTTCTGATCATATCAACAGACTTAGGTCTAGTATTTGTGGCTTTGACAACCGTGTGTATGTATGTGTTTCAGCACTGGTGGCCATGATCTGCATCTCTTCGGCCTTGGCCATCCTGCTCATCCTCATCATCACCCTCTGGTTGTGCTGGTGAGTTAAATGCCTCCACAGGTGACAGGTTGCAGCACGGCAGCTGATGTGTTGACGGGCAAATGAGGGCAACGCTGCTGGTACAATACAGTACAAGACAAACAGGATGTGCGGATCGTTAACCCAACTCACCAAAACCCCAGTCCCATGTAGATATTCACAAACAGGATGCAATGTGGCTGAAGCAGACAGGTGCTTCTGCCACCGCAGCCCTGCGTGTAGACAGGTAGAAAATGTTCCCTCTATCAGCGACAACAACAGATTTATTATCCAGTTTCCTGCTCTGGCTTTTAGCAGTGTTACTTCTGGCACTTTCTGCAGTCGACTGCTGTTAGTTTGGCCCATTATCATCAATGCCACACTGCAAAAGCGAAGGTAAAAGGTTAAAAAAGTCCACATCTTCGGAAGTTATTAGTATAATGAAATTCGAGCTGCCATTCGTCAATGAAAAAAAACCCCCACAAATGCATCTCTTAATCTTATTGCTGTTGGAAAAAATCAGTGAGTCACTCGTCTTTTATGACTGATGTGGGATATCTGTCATGATCGTAGAACTGTTTATGGTTTCTGTCTGCAGAAGTTTGCACATTTCCATGCTCACTGCCAAATCGAACTTCTCTCAAGAATGTTTGTCAGGATCACATCAGGCCTCGCTGGGAACAAAGCTGCACTGTGGTTCAGAAGCTGTTTCAATAGGCCTTCGTCTCTGGTCAGAACATTTGGTCAAGGTGCCATTGGTTGACAGAGCCTCTGTGCCATTATCCCTTGCTCCAGTGGGAGTGTCCTGTCAGGCTAATTTGGGAAGGTCAGTCACACAGCGTACAACGCAAGAAAACATGACTCCCCAAGAGAAAAGCTATTTTGGGACTAACGTCAACCCCCCCCTCATCCTCCCCTCCAGTGGGGACACATTTTGACAGCAGCAGGTCTTCATTGAGTTGATGTCACTGAGGTCATAATGTACAAAGTGAGCTGCTGCTTCTGACATCAGAGATCAATGATGAAAACTCGGGTCACCACTCGTCTCCAATGATATTCCTGTCACATAATGCATTCACACCTGCAATTTACCCATTTCACCGGACCTGGTGTGTCAGATGAAGTCACAGTGCCATCTAGTGGTGTTATTCATTTGATTAATATAAACTTTTTTGTTTTGTTTTACAGCAAAGGATATTGCAGGACACAATATAAGGTAAGACTACATTCACTTAACATGCACATTTATTTTCCTGTACAAATATGTTCATAAATCCTGTTTTTTGTCAAAAATTCATTTTTGTTGTTCTGGTTTTGCAATCTGAAACCAAAATGAATAGTATCTCAACCCGTTTCCCTTGTCTCTCTTGCTGCTGCACTCTCTCTCTATGATGCAGAAGCAGGAGTCTCTCTCGGCCCTGACAACTCTGATGCAAGAGCCCGGCTCTCCTGAGGTGAAGAAGCCAGCAGTGTCAGAAAAAGACAGTAAAGAATACACTCATCTGGTCAGTTACTCCATAGTCATTGACGTCAAGAGTACAGTGTGAAGACAAAAGGTGCTCTGGATTCCACATTCAGCTTTACGTTGAGCACAAATTAGATGTGAAGGCTTATTGTAACTGCAGCATTGTTTATGAAAGGATCCTCTGTTTATGTACTGAAAGATGTTCTTTTTAAGGTTTTTAGTTTTGACTGATTGGCATTAATGATTTTAAACGCCTTACTTTTGCACTTTTATCTTACTTGAATTTTGTACTGTTTAATGCACATAGTATTTTCTGATATGTCAATAAAATCATCCAAATAAAAAAAATGTTTAATTTACCATGACTGTACTACAACAAACACATTTCCAGATATAGTAGTAGTATATAGTCACTTTAGCTACGCACCATCTGCCCTTGTGATATCTTTGGTTGACTAAATTAGCAAAGGACCATCTGCTGTAACAACAAGAGTAATTCTATAAATAAAACAGTATATGATCCAGATGCAGACAGACTCATCCTCAGCTCATCCGCCCACATGACATTGCAGTGTTATTACACCCTCTTGTGGCAAATGACCGCACACACTGACTGAATCAGGTTTCAGTCACGACCATTCAGTTGGTCTTTGATGTTTTTCAGAACTCCTCTAAGATCAATTTGCTATTAAAGTTTCTGAAGGGTGTCTTGTAGTAATTCAAATATTACATAACATAATTGTTATAATGTAATTTCCACTGTATAAAAGGTTTTCCTGCAAAAAAATGAATACAATCAGGAGTGGTACTCCTAAGAAAACTATCATACAGTCACAAGACACATTCATTTTTCGTTTTTCACTTTTTCCAGAATTTTCAGTAGGACAATCTGAACATTTACACAACCTGTTATCTTATAAAATGTAATATATATATATATTTTTTTTTTCATTCCAACAAAACACCACACAGCTATCATCTTAAATCAAAGACATTGGAAAAAAACAACCTGCATGCACTTGATGGCACATGATCACAGAGCCCTGTATTACATGAAGCATCATGTACAAATAATGCAGATAATTACATTCTCTTGAAATCTGTGAACAAAAAAACAGATTACAGAGGCTTCAAAATGTAGCAATCAAAAACGATATGTTTAAATGTACTACTGCTTTGAAAAACAGCAGACCCAAGCTGCACATACACTAACATACAGCTTTAAAATAAAAAGTGAGGAAAATGTTACAAACACAGACACTGTTTAAATGAAGTCCTCCCACATAAATTCATCTCTTCTTGTAGACACAGGGCCTCAACTGCAGCCCAAATTTCTTTATGTTTTCTGGAGAATCTCCCGTCTTCACAAATTCAAAGGAGTAGAAATGAGTGTTCTCTGTGTCCTAAAGAAAAAACACCAATCATTCTTTATTTACAGTCAGTCACTGGGTAAATGGATTATGTACAGGCTAACTCGAGTAACTTAGCTACTGACCATCATGTGCTTAAACTCTTATTCAGACTGAGCTGTTTAAATGATGTTCATTTACCATTTATCTACCTTTTAATACAAAGTCTCTTTGTTGGCAACAATAAATCCGTTCACTGAATATTCTTTTCTGCTTGAGGTTTCCTGCCCACAGCACCACAGCCACACACCATCAATTATAAAAGATGCAGCTGCCAGCTACTAACTCCCTCTTTGAGCAAACTGACTTCTTAAAAAGGAAAAAGAAATTACCTGTACTAACACTAAATATTATTGCATATTTTTGCATGTTTAATTAAGATTGCACAGCTGGAAACAAAAATGTAAAATATTGATGTTTACATTCAAGTCTAACCATCTGCTTCATCTCAATCAGGATTCTCATAACTGGAGTATGAGCTTACCATTTCAGTTTAAAACAGCTGTGACCACGCATGCAACAAGCTGGTTAAGATATTTAAAATAGTACATTATGGAAGGTAGACAAATAAGAGAGCATTTCTCTGTCCCTGTATACATGGTCACTGATGTTGTCTTGTTTGTTGCCTCACCTTGGACACCATCTTGAATCCCAGACCCGCCAGTGCAGTGACGAAGCTCCGCACGTTCTCGAACCTGCTCGCCACTTCTGCTATTTTAAGGACACCCCTACAATAAATGTGCAAAACAGTCATATATCATACAGTATATACAAAACTGCCATGCCTATACTGAATGAATATTACATATCTTACCCCATCTTTAAGACACGATTGGCCTCTGCTAGGAAATCTGCCAGGTTGGTTCCCATGAGAGAAAGGCAGAACACAGCGACATCCACAGAGCCATCATGAAGCGGCACCTGCTCAAGGAGAATGTGTGTTTTATTTTCCAACAAATCACAGAGGCTGTAGTACCTGAATTAGCAAAGCAGAAAAACTACACACTCACGTTGGCCATGTCACAGACGGTGACAAGCTCACAGGCAGCTGCCAAGTCGAAGCTGTGCACTCTGTTCTTCACGCTGCGTGCTATTTTACAGTCACCACAACCAAAGTCTGCAACCACTAGAGAGGAAGGTCTGAAATAAATGATACACTTGACGTGTTTACAATCAAAGGATATTAAACTGACAGGAACAGCCCACCTTTAAATAAAATCTAAGTTACGATCTACACAGAAACAACCAGCGAGTGTCTGCCAAAATTGTTCATCTTCTCCAAAACTGCTGACATTAACAAGGCCATCTCCTCACAGCAGCCAAATGAAGCATCAATTAAACACCCACAGGGCAGCATTATCTCCTGCTTTACTCCTCGCTGACAATACATCTTCAGCAGAGTAATGTATGTACTGTAAACAGCAGATACATGATGTAGATAATGGGAGTTTTGGACCCACAGCACAATTACCTGCTTGAAGAAGAAATGTGAAGGACATCTTATTTGTTTTTGCTCTTTTGGAGGTGTAAAGAGATGGCCCTGTTACAGGCTTGGGAAAAGGCTGACACTAAACGAGTGTGTCTGACTCACAGGGGTGGAACAATGCATCTTATGATACTGTATTGATCAATGCGAGAATCTAACTTCAGCACACCTGGTGATTCAAATTAATCACCACACTTTATGTTCAAAATGTGTTGAATCGTGCAGATGTTGAGCTGAAATGATACAGAATCTCATGTCTTTGTCACAGGTGGTAAAGTTCTGCTTTTTTATGAGATTCTGTATGCAGCTTGGGAAGAACCTAATTCAGGAAATTAATGGAAAATGAATTCCCAGTTGTGACTTGATGAAAATGTATTAGATCACGACTGCATCATCACACATTGAACTTTACAGCAAATTTTGTCACTTATAACATTCCTTGTAATTTGTTGTGTGTCTGGTTGTCCAACAAACCTCAATGGAAGAAAACTAACAAAGAAAAAGGGGCTGAACTATGATGTAAAATCACTATCAGAAATATGTGCTGAAGGTGTGTTCAGAGACTCTGAATTTGTAATCTTCGAATCTTATGTGTAACAAAATCATCTAAGCTCATAGGTCCCCTTACTAGCTTTTTGTAGCTTCGAAATGCATCCCATGGTCTTCTTCAGCGAATGGAGCTGGCTCCTCAGTGTGAGACTTTGATTTCAAGCTGTTGTATAGGGGTCGTACTTCTTGTCACGTGACCCAAGTCCTACTCATAGGTCACATGAGGACACCTGAGCCAGCTTCGTTCGCTGATAAAGACCTTCAGACTTTTGAACTTGTTATATTTACTGTTCTCAAAGGTCAAGAATGAACTTCCATGCTGAAATTACAAATGTTGATGAGCTGAGATACTGATTTCTACCTCATAGCATCCCTCAAAAGTGTTGGGTTACATGTAAAAAAAAAATGACTGACTATAATATCTCACTTTAGTTGAATGTAAGAGATGATCTCATCCACTGGATTGGCGGGCCACCTCTGAACCTGTGCCGTGTATCCCCTGTGGTAGATCCCAAAGGCCTGCGGATCCTGTTTGAACATACGCTTTGCCTCGCCGCTGGACGTGCTGTACAGAACTTCATTAATGTAACGGAAACGAGCTGACTCCAACCGCTGCTCCATGCGGGACCTGAGGGAGGCAGAGCGGTCCTGTTTCACCTCTTCTTCTGGTACCACCTCTTCTTCGTCCTTGGTCTCCGCAGGATTCTCCCGTTGGGCCGTTTCCTGGCTGTGCAGCATTTTCCGTAGCTTCTCTCTTTTCAGACTCTGTTCTTTGCTCAGCTCAGGTTTCAGTCTTTTCATGGGTAACTGGTGCTGATTCTCTGTGATCTCTACTTCAGCAGAAGATTCAATTGCACCCTTTTCAACTTTGCCACCCTTTGTTTTTTTCTCCTTTTCGATCTGCTGCTTTTCTTCTCTGAGCAGTGTTTCTGTTGTACAGGATATGTCAGTGTCCTCTTCTGTCCTTTTCCTTTTCTGTGGTTTACGTTCATTTTTCTTGGCTGGTGTTTGACTGATTTTTTCACTGTTGCTGTTGTTGCTATATGAATCTGTTTTGACTTCTTCCTTTGGCTTGTGTTTCCCCGTAGATTCTGCTTTATTGACTTCCTCCTCGGGCTTATTCTGGCTGTATTTATTCTTACATTTCCTCTTGTTCTTCATTTTGTTTTTCCACTGTTGTCTGTTCAGTCTCTCTGTGTTCTCTGGATTGTTTATGTTCACCTTTTCAGATGTTGGAATTTCTTTCTCCTTTGTATCACCCACAGATGTGGTTTTTACCTTCGGGGCCCCTTTTAGGAAGGAAGAAACCATTTTAATATTATCTCATAGTTAAATTGTGTGAGCATCAACATTGTTCTGTTTCTGAACCCATTAAATATGTATCAACACTCTAAAATGTAAATGAAATGTAAGCCTTTAACCAGTTAATTACTCACCAAATTTGTTGTCTTTCTTCCTCTTTGTTGTTAAAAGTTTCTCCTCCCTAACAGTCTGATCTAAGTCGCCAGTCTCTTGCTGCTCTCCTGTTGTCTCCGCTTGCTTTCGCCTTTTCCGTCTTTTCTTCTTTTTCTTACTTTGTGATGGGGTCACTTCTGTCTCACTCTCACTGTCCTGCTGATGCTCGTCGCTCTTCCACTCTGGTACTGATCCCAGTGTCTGGAGGGTCCGCAACAGGCTCTTCTTTCCAACAACCTTGGACTGATCAGGGCATAAAGATAATAGAATTAGTCTTTTAACAGACATGTGCAGCCTAATGTTGGGCTGGGTAATAAATACTGCATTTATATTAACAATTTAGATGTGATGTCAACTTCAAGAGTCTGGATATTTTTGGTTTAGGTACCTTGAACGTGCTTGAACCCTGGAAAAAGGAAGTTTTACACGTTGCCGACTTTGCTCAGGAAAAGTACAACATTTTTATATTTGTTATTGTGTGTGTGCATGTGCATTATATGTGTATGTATATGTCCAAACTTGTACTGTATGTGTATGTTTTGCAGCATATGAAATATTTCCATGTTTGACTGTCCTCCAGAACAGGAATCATTGAAAAAACAAAACAAAACAAACTATGGGGTATCAGCTGTTAAATTGCCTGACTATCCCTTGACAATTGTTATGGTTGCAGACATTCATCGGACAGAAATCAGACTCCCTAACTGCTTTGTATTTTGGATTTACACAACTCAGGATACTAAATAAAGCCATATATACCATATACCATTACATATGGTATGGATATACTGGCTAAGCCGGATGTCAATACAACTTGCATGCAGCAGGTAACTAAACTGAATTTACATTTACCTTGACATTTGCGCTGCTGTTCGCCTTCTGGGTGTTATTGAGGACAGTTTTGCTAAGGACTTCAGCGTCTTCTTCGTCATTCCAGTCTTCATCCTCATTAAACATGTTTCACCCGAGGACTGTAAGAAACAAACAGATGTGTAAAACCCTGCAAGTGTCACTTCTTCTCTATCACCACGCTAACTCTGCTAATTCAGTTACCCACCGGTTCTTTTCTGAAGCAGCAAAGCGTAGTAAATTTTTGTCAAACGGCTTGTTTCGTTGATGACCGTGTTTGTATATATATGTTTTACTGAATGAACATGTAACTACGTTTAATAGCTGCAGAAATGTCTGGTTAAAAGTAAAAGCCACGTTGGTCTGGGCTCATGTGCGTGAAGGAAGCAAAACAGAACTACAGGCGCATGTGGATGACGTAAGCACGCCAGAGATTTATGGGACATGACGTTTTTCGTGCTAATGATGTTAGAATCCACAAATATAGTTGAACCTACATTTTCTGTTGTTATTCAGGATTTGTAGGGTACAAGTTCAACCATTTGTATCTATAATAATAATAATAATAATGATTGTAGTAGTAGTGTAATTATCGTTAGCAAGCATCATCAATAAATATGAAGTTGTCTGAAATGTTTCTGTTGCCTATTTAAGGATGAACGTATGAATGACATATAACGCTACCAGCTTATTGCTATTACTCAGTATTTCAAAATCACAAATGTATTTTCTCAAGCATTCAGAACTTACATGAATTAATAAAACAAACGATAATACATTTTGAACTGTAAAGTGAATATGTACAAACCTAGGCTGGAAATTCTCCGAGTATCTAGCTTCAAGTTTATGTGTATTCTTCATATCAACTATATAAAAAAACCTGCTGAAATAAAATATTGTTTCTTCAGTGCCAAGGTTTAAAAACTGACAAAACATTAGACATACTACAATATAAATTGTGTCGTGTTTTAGTGTGGATTTACTTAAGTAAGAGTTTGAATGCCTTTTACTTGAAACAGAGTATTTCTACAGTGTGGTATTGCTACTTTTACTTAAGTAAAATATCTGAGTACTTCTTCCACCACTGCACGTTACTGTAACCTGGGCTTTCTTGATTACTATGACCTGAGGCGGTGAATATTTTGACTGTATGCAGTTCCCTCTGTCGCCTGTAGGGGACACTCTCTCTTTCGCCACTCAACTGTACGTACGGCGGCGGTGAGGGTGTGGACCTTCACAGCATTCAGTCTAGTGAGACAACATAACGCTGCTCATAACTTCTGCTCCCTCTAACTGCATTGCACCGCAACAGGCGAATATACAGGGTAAGTTTGTCGCCATGGAGGCAGATATATTATTATTGTCATTTTGAACTGTTTAAATTATGTTTTGTAGTGTTCATCTCAGTCAAGTCAGCGTCAAATGAGAGAAACGGGAGACTTGCGCGGCGTCAGGGTAGTTGGCTAGCTTGTTAGCCAAACCTGCCTGTGTGTCATTTTGTTAACTTAGAGGATGCTAGCTCATGTATGGAGCTAATCGAGTCACTTTTAGTTAATCGAGTGTAATGAAAGCACACGGTGATACTGCCAGAAGCGAAAGGGATAACCAGCCAGCTAACTTCAATGAGCTATTCCCCTGTGTTAGCTAGATAGCGGGGCAGCTAGTCAGACTGCTGTATAAGCAGTGAATTGTTAACGGTGAACTCATTACTGTGACACCAGCTTGTTGCAGTGTTTATGTTAACCACATGAACAAATCCCACAAAATCACAAAGTTAACTTCAAAGTTCGATTTTATTTAAACTTTTATTTGATTTAAACTTATTTAAACAGCGGATTAATGGCACGTTAAACTACAGGTATAGTTGTGTTATCATCTCCCATACCGTTGTCAATTTGAGTTCTTGGCTCATTCAGACATTAAACATTTTGTGTATATATCCATTGATAGTGATTGCAATTAAAAGTCAAAAATTGTGATCCCAGTTCTTTACTGTTGTCATTGCCACAGTTGTTAACACTGTCACAATATGTTGTCTAATGTAATAACTTGCAATTCATTATTTTTTTGATTAATCATTTGGTCTGTAAAATGTCAGAATATGGGGAAAAATAATAATAAAATAATCACATAAGACAGAGAAAAGGAGTAAATTATCAGAAATGAGAAGCTGGAACCAGGTAATGTTTGACATTTTTGCTTGATAAATGACTTAAACTATTGATTTCCTCCCAGTTAGCTAATTGACTAATCAAATGATCATTTTGGCGCTAATTTAAATATTAAGGAAGTACAGAATTTAGCATGACGCTGGATGGGAATATTTATCTACCATAGTCTACAGGGTGCTAGTCACGGCTAAGTGTTGTGAGTCACAATGCCATAAACTGCAACCCACCCAGTATTACAAAGGAGGATAAGATTACTCAGCACTACATTTCTTGGTTACTTGGCTTTTTTTTTTTTAATTTAGGTTTGTACAGTAGGATCATATGAGAGAGTGTACATACCTGTCTGGAATAGAGGTTGCACTAATTGAAAAATGTGTTAACGTAGGAACTTATGCTTTTCTGTCCCATTTTTCAGGCGTTGTGTGAGCACAGCTGAGCCTCTCTTGATTGTGTCCCCTCATTGTCCCAAATGAGGGACTGATGCTGGCCAGGGTCACTGTCCCAGTTTAGTTCTGCATCGACTCCCACGGGTGCACCTATAAGAGGAGAAGAAGAAGAATACAGCAGCCAAAATGGATGATATCTTCACGCAGTGCCGGGAAGGCAATGCAGTGGCAGTTCGCTTATGGTTGGACAATACAGAGAATGACCTCAATCAAGGGTGAGCCGAGGTTTATTTATTTGTGTATTTTCTTGTCAGTAGGATGTTAATGGTTTCCAGAATTCTCAAATCACTTCTATCCATGACTAATCAAATGCATGACTGGTATCTGGTGTCCAGCAGGCTCTCGTTGACGTTTCAGTGATCTCAAGCTAACCACGGCCTAATTAGTTTGTTGTTTTTTTTTTAACAAAATATCTGTACAGACTGAAGAATCATCACAAAGTTACGCAGACACTTGCTTAGCGTTTTGAGATCTTCATTTTTCAGCCAATGATTGCTTTTGCACAATTGTACTTCTGTCTGTGTGAGACTTGCCACAACATGAATTTGTGATGCCAGATAACGTGAAGCAGAATTTGAAGGAAATGCGCTGCAGTGTCATTGTTTACTTTTAATTATGCCATGGTCTGGGTGAATATTCAATTCTGATTGGCTGCCGGGTGTCCATTAATTCCTGACAATGGACACCTACTAACTAGTTCCAGTGACACTAGCTGTCTCAATTCAGGGGCTGCATCCTTCGAGGGCTGCATTTGAAGACCGAATGCGTCACATACAACAATTTTTCATTTCTTTTAACCTATTTGGAGAATATGACAATTTTGGCCGGCAGCTACACATGGCCTATCATTTGTTATTGATTTGGTTCTATGAGCTGTGCAGATTAGAAATATCTCCTGTTGACAAGTTGTATCTAAGGTTCACCCTATTTACTCGAGTAGTGAACAATGTTTCCATTGCATAAGAACCTTATGGGATGGTAATGACTGTTCCAGGTATTAACCCTGAGGTGTAATTTTTTTTTTTCTTTGGCAAGTGACCATGATATAAGCGGGATATTGCCCTTCGAGGTGTCCATAATCAGGAATTAATGGATGACGGGTAGGCCAGAATCGTCCAACGCGCATTATCCCTTACATGTTGCATTCTCATACCCAGTTTCTGGTGCAGGCTGAGAGCCCACCCTTTCAGTCCCTGGCGGGCACATGTTTATGTCCAGAATGCCAGCAGAATAATTCAAAAGCATGATGTTGGACAGGAAACCTGCTGTGATGGCAGAGTTAGTCACGCTTGCAGTTCTTGCTGCCATTAAATTTAGGCCTTACAGGAAAAAAAAAAAAAATCCTGGACACACATACAGAGAATACTACCGGCTTCTGTAAGATTTGACATGTTTATTATACAAACTATCTGATAGTTACAGGTCATCAGTCCGTCCTGAGCTGCTTCTGTATCCTCAGCTGACTCTGTTCAGAAAAACTTGGCAGAGCTCGCCAGTCAAGCAGTGATGGCCACCCGGGAAGCTTCTCTAGTGGACCTTTCTGTCTTAGATTTGGACTACCGGTATTTGTTTTTAGAGCAAACAAAGGGAGAATGAATTAATCAATTTAATTATGAAGACTATGTACCTTGGAGCTGTTCTAGTTTTGTCTTTTTTTCTTATGTTAAAGTACATTTATGGTAAGAAGGTTGAGCACAGTAACAACTAGTTGGATTGTTTTTTATACTGACAGTGATTCATTTGCAAAGAGAAAATTGTTATCAAGTTTCAAATAAACCAATAGTTGTCTAAAAATAAGAAAATATATTTTGTTGATTTTCTTTGATTACTGGTACATAAAAATATTCAACTAGTAATGCGCCAACCCTCTAATTTCAAATGTAATAAAGGTGAGATTGAAAATTATTCATGGTTTTGTGTAAGAGGTGTGACTCTGATAACATCAAGAAGTGAAGTAGTCAGTTCAATGTAATAATAATGCGATAAGACAGGATATGAAAAAAATAGAAATGTTTGTTTCCTTCTGAGGCCCAGAGATATCTCTAGGTCTATTTTAATGTTGGCTGGAAGGAGTAAATTGTTGTCGTTTGGTCAGTGTTCAGTGTTTTTCTTGTTTGAGGCATTTTTGCTATATAGACAATATTTCAATTTTCAAAAATAGTTTTTAAAGTTTAATAATATGCAAGAAGTTACACAAGTAAGTAGGTCAGCACACGCAAGAGAAGAAAAGTCTTCTTTTTGTAGCACTTTCTTGGCCTTTTTTCCCCTTTTAGGCTCAAGCATTTGTGCAGAAATTTGTTTTCTCTTTTTAATGGCTGCATTGACTTTGTTTGTGCAGTTTTTCCTTTATTTGTTTTAATTTTCCCATTGTTGTAAGACTGTATGATGGCATCGAGCCAGTGTTGATACACGCACCCCTACATGTGACCCGTCCATTAGCTGATTGCATGTCAAGTTCCCTTTTCCGGTTAATCTATCTCCCCCAGTGGTGAAACACTCTTATTTATGCCTTTTCATTTCCCTACAGAACTTCTAATTCTCCCCTTCCTATATTTCAGTAAAACCATGATAATCTCAGCCTATCAGAGTAGCAGATCTTCACTGAAATATTTTCTGTGCTCCTCGATGATGGTGTGTTTACACTGATGTAACTCCCAGACAAAGAGTAGTAGTGGAACGCTGAATGTCCTTACAAGGAGTAACACACAGGCCTCGAGGGAACCATCTACCACCTACCAAAACTCAGAGAGAGAGGGGGAGGAGATTATTGTAGTCGGGGAGGACTGGAAGAGCTATGTGTGACGAGACACAGAATCTTTGTGTGTGTGGCCAAATAGTGAATTTTTCAAAATAGAAATGCACATTAAGCCATACTGGAGCACGTCCCCGTTCTTCCCCTCCTCCACTTGGCGTGTTTCCGGTATTCGTCTCCAAGTGGGTTTAGATAGATAGCTCCACTCATTTCCCCTCAACATTTCCTCCAAGTTTAGAAGAGTTAATTGCAAAGTTTAAAACAAATTCTCCTAAATATTTACATCATCTCTGGTCTTCTCTGAATATGTGTGACACTGCCACTTTACCCGTTGTTGAATAATGTTAGTTATAGTTTTGCATTAAAAATTAGCACGGAGGGTAATCTGTGGTTTTGAACAATTTTAAGGCAATTTGGTTTTTAAATTCAGGTTGTAGGTAGAGCTATATGTAGTAGTCGATTAATCGATTAGTCTAGGGCTGCAACTAAGGAGTCGGTCTAGACCTGCTCTTTATGGAAAAGTGCCCTGAGATAACTTTATGATATGGCGCTATATAAATAAAACTGAATTGAATTGAACTAGACAATTATTTTCATTAACAATTAATCTGCCGATCACTTCGTCTATAAAATATCAGATAATAGTGAAAAATGTCCATTATACTTTCCCAGAGCCCAAGGTGATGTCTTCAGATTCCTTGTTTTGTTCGAACATTAAGCCAAAACCCAAAGATATTCAGTTCATTCACAAATATCACAAATCCTCACATTTTAAAGTTTAAATTTAAATAACGTTTGCCATTTTTGATTGTAAAAAGGACTAAAACGATTAGCAATTATCCAAATAGGTGCCCATTAATTTTCTGACGATCAACGAATCATTTCAGCTCTAAATAAGTCAGTTGGCAGAAAATTAATGGCATCTATTTTTACAATTTATTAATCATTTAAGTTGAGTTTTTCTAGCCTCTCAAATGTGTGCACTTGCTGCTTTTACTTTTCTTAGATTATGATAAATTGAATACATTATCTTTGGATTTTAGATTGTTGCTCAGACAAAAGTCCAAAACAAACATCGTCATCTTGGGCTCCAGGAAATGTGATGGGCATTTTTCAACATTTATAGAACAAATGATTAACTGAGAAAATAGTTGGCCATATTAATCGATGATGAAAATACTTGTTTGTTGCAGCCCTAGTTGTATAAAAGTAGAGTCTATTACAGATTTAAACAAATGAAGCGCTGTGCCCGGCCTTCATCTCTCACAGTGCCCCATTTGTGTTGTGTGTGGTCTCAAAGAGAGGGCTGAGTTTAATGCTCTTGTGTTTTCTTCGGCCCACGAGTGTGTAATCGTGGCTCTGATGGCTATCTGTATGCGGCCTTTTCAAAATGTACATCCAGAGGAAGTGAATAAGAGTTTGAGCAGAACACTTTCCTTTTCACTCATGATTGTTATGGACAGCACTTATTTTTATAGAGTTTACTGTGTTGTTAAGGTTGAGACTCTTTGTTTGGGAAGGAGGTAGATTTACAGTGTGTGAATACTGATTTTTATATATAAACTCTTTGGTGGGGGCAGCAGTATGAGCCTGTTGCCCTGCAATGGTTACTATTGCAAGCAGCCAGTGGTGTGGAGGCTTTTTTGAAGCAGGCAGTAATGGTTTCAGAAGAAGCAGTGTCAGCAGTTTTTGTGAATGAGCCAACAAAGATTATTGGGTTTAACACGGGCCTGACACTGCTCAGCTATATTATGAATGGGTTATTAGAGATGCACCAATATGGAATTTCATAACAATAACCAATTAGAAAACAAACAAACAAGGAAGGTACATTACGCCAAATCAATTTCTAGTCCTCAGCGCCGTAAATTCTGCTCTTCTCATGTACTGTATGTTCAACATTATTTTATAGAGCATAAAATGTTTCATTGACTTTTCATGATGTGACAGAATAAAGAAAAGAAATCCTACAAAAGTTAGTTTCCCCAGTGTAAAAACGTTGTTACATCAATTACTCTGATGGCAGCAGAAGTGACAGTTTTTAGAAACTTGTTCTGCTTCTGTGGATGTTCTTTTCATTTGTTCCCCTTGTCTGAGACTTGTTATATGACCTGGCGTGGATGTCAGGGCAGAGACATACAGGGTGCAGACAGGGGCTCTTCCTTGGGCTTTTCCGTCTGCCAAACTGAGCACTGTTGGCAGGTGGAAGTGCCTGAAATAAATTACCGCAGCCAGTGTGGAGGGGGCGAGCAGGAGAGTACCCTGGCACTCAAGTGCCTTTGGGTTGTAGGGATGAAGCTAGCTTAAAGGGAAAATCTATTCTATAAAAGGGGCCCCGAATAGAAATACAACCATAGAAACTGGAGGCCTGAGCTGTAAGTATTTCAGCAGTTTTATATGGAATGGGGGCCCTTTTTTGTTGAAACATAATAATCAATTATCAGTCAATTACCAGTTGGGGCTGAATTATATTAAAACACTTGAGAAAAGCAGCAAATCGTCACATTGATGCTGCAACCAGAGAAAAATAGTTTTAGCATGAATTGACTAATCATTTTAGCTCTAGAGATTTGCAAATAAGGAATCTAAGACCATACAGAATAAGGATGGTAACTGTGTTTATGTGTGCACTCTTGCTCCTAAAGAATACAGCCATTAACTTCTTAACTCTACTTCCTCCCCTAAACAGACTCCAGCTTAAGACAGAAAACTAGTAAAATCATGGAGGTGAGTCTGTGGGGAGTTTTCATCTCATAAACTTAGGCTAATTAGTTTTTTGGATTTGGCCTTTTGGTCTGAGAGGAAATTGCACACAGAGCAGATCTGGTGTGAATGCTGCAGGTCAACCAGATGCACAGATAGATGTGTTGTGGGCCTGAGGGTCTCTGTGGGGCTCTCGATGCTGTTTTGAGCAGAGCTCTGCAGGATGTGTGAATACAAGCCAGTGAATAGATTGCGGGGGGGGGGTTGTTCATAATACTCCCTCAGTTTTCAGATCACATTATTATGCTGTCTGCCTGCTCGTAATTTCAGAGCAAGTGCATAACTTTATTATATGGGGGATTGTGCTATGTCTGGGCACAAACAGTGAAGCCCACATAGAAAAGGAAAAAAGAATATATCATCAGTACAGTACAGCTGTTTTAGAGGAACTGAGAGGAAGAGGATGGATTTGAATGAGAGGAACGAGGGAGTGGAGAGACTCAGATGAAGGAGGAAACTTTGTAAGGGAGGAGGAGGTGACCACGCCCTGGCGGAGAGGGCAGAGAAATGAAGAATGACACAATCGCACACAGCAACTGGAGTGTGCATGTGTGCAGCGCTGCTGAAGGAAGTCTCACTCGACCTTTATAAGGACTGCAGCGAATGCTCTGCTTCCAGTTGTTATTTATTTATTTTAAAAAAAATTATTTATTTTTTTTTGTCAGCCTTTTCCTGATTGACTCTCTGTCACTCAGCTCTTACTGTCTCTTAATCTCTCAGTCTTTATCTCTTTTTCTCTGAGGAGGTACGCCATCAGTCGCTCTGTCATGTAATCAAGGCCAGTGCCCTACATGTGTCGCTGCCAGTGTCACAGAGACCGAGAGGAGCGATGGACGCCAGAGGCCTATTAGCTGTTGTTTCAGCCTGAGTTGCATTAACTTCCTTTTTTTTTGAGGAAGATGACAGAAGTACAAATGTGCTCTCAAAGCTGAGTGTCACAGTACTGAATAGCCTAAAACAACTTAATGCTGTAGTTTCAGATAAATACACTCAGTTGCTAGTTTATTAGGTACAACTAGCTAAAACGAATGTAGTTTTATACCGCAGTCATGCAGTAAATCCGACTGTCAACTGTTTTAGAGAGGTGTTGATTCAGCTTTATTATAATTTTGGTGGCTGTAGTTTGCAGTTCTGTTGAATTGTATTGTGTTACACTGAGAGATGTTTCTAATATTTAGTTCATCCTTATAGTTATAAATGGGGCAGGGAAAATATTAGAAACACTTCTAAGGTATATTTCAACAGCAATATAACGGTAACTGCCAAAGTGACAAAGTTGAATCAACACCTCTCTAAAACAGTTTCAACAAAAACTGAACATTATAACCTTCATGAAGGGAGGATTCATTACAGGACAGTTGTATTAGACTGGTTTTAGATAGGTGTACCTAATAAACTGGCAACTGAGTGTATTTTTAAGTCTTATGAACTGAAGCATTCTTAAAGGAGTTTGTGTACAATGCGTTTGGCCGTAACAAAACAGCTACTCTATTTTTTATGTTGACCCACCCAGTTTTTCTTTGTAACATTTGTGCCACACAGTTGTTTGCTGGGAAACAATTATTGTGGATAGCAGAGGGGCTGAAGCTGGTATACTTCTTTCTCCCTTTTCCTGCCTGTCCTGCAGTTATTATTCCTTGCTGTGCTGAAGGTTTTTGTGAAACGTGCTGAATATGAATGCTCCTCTCTCGCTGTAGAGACGACCACGGCTTCAGCCCCCTCCACTGGGCGTGCAGGGAGGGCCGCTCCAACGTGGTGGACATGCTCATCATGAGAGGAGCTCGCATTAACGTCATGAACCGAGGAGACGACACGCCTCTGCACCTGGCCGCCAGCCATGGACATCGCGACATTGTGGGAAAGGTAGGGTTCATGTAAACACTGGGGGCATGCACACAGTGATGCTGGAAAAGGTTTCTTCCTGGTTCCTTTGATCATCCTGTAACTCCCCAGTAAAATGTTTCTCTTATGATTACTTCCCTGTAGTTAGAACATGCCCGACTCTCTCTCTGATCTATTTGTTAAAATAAATCTTGTGCCAAACATTAAACATGTCCTCCTTGGATATCAAGTCAAAAACAGATGTTTTGCTGTGAAACTGACTAAAATCTCCTTTGCACACACAAATCTTACTGGCCAAAATGAAGATGTATCTCTTAAGGTTTGCTTCATAAACAGGATATTATGAAACCTGAAATGATGTCATCTGAACAGCAATTATTAAGGCAAAGGTCTTGTCTGTTCTTGCTGTTCCACCATCAGCAATTTTAAACTGGAGGGAGCACGTAGCAATTTGTCAGTGTCGAGTGTAAATGTAATGTGTCAGTGGCTGCAAGTATGATTATAAAACCTAACTTCTAACTACAGTTATTAAGCAGTTTATGATATGAAAGATGTAGTAATTTTCCTCAAAATATGTTGATTAATCCTATTTATTCAGGGACAGTCAATTTCCTTAGTTTCTCTTTTTTCTCGGATATCCTAAAGGGGTTAGACAAAAGGACAATTACATCAGCTGCAGGCTGAATCTAGGCTGATAGACATTTTGTGGCCAATTTTATTGACCAAAATAAGTAAATAATTGACCATTTAAAGGCATAATTTGTGCACAGTCAGTAGCTGCAATGCAACCAGAAATAAAGGGATTCATTCACTGATAGTCTGTGTCTGTACAAGCTCCTATGCAGCATACAAAAACTCACCTTGGCCTTTTTAAGATGCATCACAAGGGTACAATGTATGTCCTGTTTAATTCAATTCAATTCAGTTTTATTTATATAGCGCCATATCATAACAAAGTTATCTCAGGGCACTTTGTCATAAAGAGCAGGTCTAGACCGACTCCTTATGTGTACAGAGACCCAACAATTCCCACCAAGAGCAAGCACAAGCAACAGTGGCAAGGAAAAACTCCCTTTTAACAGGCAGAAACCTCGAGCAGAACCAGGCTCTGGGTGGGCGGTCATCTGCCTCGACCGGTTGGGGGGGGGAAGTGAACATGCAGTAGCACGGTTCAGTTCTAGATACAGATGTAAAGCAGCAGTAGTGGAAATAGTATTAATGTTAATACAAATAAAAGTAATAGCAATGTGATAGTAATAATAAGTCCAAGGCTATAATAAGTTTAAAGGCTTTGTAATCCACTGCTTTGCTTTTGGAGATGCAACATGCAGTGCATTGTGTGGAGCTCCATGTGGCTGTGAGATTATTCCATAAGGTTTTGTAAAACAGCAGGTCTTGTTGTTAGAAAAACACAAAGTGAACTGGCAGATTATTGTATTTCTTTAAAAACATTCATTTAAGTCTCTGAAAAAACACAAGGATGTCTTCTATCTAAGTGTACCGTATGCCATAATGCGTGGCTTCTGCTCCAGGGTGTCTGATTTAGAATTGCTGCCAGGCAGCTATTGAGTTTAATGTTAGGCATGTCTCAATACCTCTGGTATGTCTCCACAGGCAAGATAAACCTCCATGGTTTTTGTTGGCAGCATTAACACCCATCCCTGTATACAGCCCAAACAAGATCTGACCAGCCTTGTTTTTCACGTAATCCTTTTGTTTCTGCCTCTCTTTTAGCTGATCCAGTGCAAAGCAGACACAAATGCAGCCAATGAACATGGGAACACACCACTGCATTATGCCTGCTTCTGGGGCCAAGAGCAAGTGGCTGAGGTTAGTGCGCCCCCTGGTGGTGTAAAAGCTGAGACTTATCTGTTTTTATGCGTATCTCCACTGGCCAATCTAATCTGTTCTTTTTACTCAGGACCTCGTGACTAATGGGGCTCAGGTGAGCATCTGTAACAAGTATGGGGAAACTCCTCTGGACAAAGCCAAACCTCACCTGCGTGAACTCCTCAGAGGTATCCTGACTACCCGTTACCGCTTACCTCATTCTAACAGGTTCAAGTACATTTTTGATTATCTTTGTGTTCAATTTTCTCATTGCAATCCATCCCTCCACCACACAGATAAAGCTGAGAAAATGGGACAGAACTTGACTAAAATTCCCTTCAAGGACACATTCTGGAAAGGCACCACCAGAACTCGACCCCGTGAGTCCCAATTCATTAGCTGACCAGTTTCCATCAGTTGGTTTGGTCAAAGTGCTGCATGAAAGGGAAAAATGTTCCACGCTGGCCTCCCAACCAGTCTTAATGTGGTGTTTGAAATTTCCACCGCTTTTCCGTCTGCATAGTGTGCTAAATTTCACATGAATAATGTGGCTTTTGTCTGAGCTTTAACTTGCCATTTAAGTTTGTCTCAATCTTGTGTTTTTAGGCAATGGCACTTTGAACAAACATGCAGGCATTGACTACAAACAACTCTCTCTCCTGGCTAAAATAAATGAGAACCAGTCTGGAGAGGTACTTTATGTTCTCGTTTTCACTCTATTATTTTATTGTAGATCTGCTGATAATCAGTTAAAGGTACACATCATTCACTTCACTACTTCTTCTTCTGTGTTTGTTTCTCATCGGTAGCTGTGGCAAGGGCGCTGGCAAGGAAATGAAATTGTTGTTAAGGTGCTAAAAGTTCGTGACTGGACCACAAGGAAAAGCAGAGACTTCAATGAGGAATATCCCAAACTCAGGTTATTATTTAATCCAGACTTTTCTATAGCCTCTGTGTTCTGTGCTGTTGTGGTCACTCATTTGTCTGTTTGCATTGTGTTGAACCAAACTTTATTGTATTATTTCTGTTTTGGGGCGTGTTGCATCTCCTACGAGCCGTCTATTTATGTCAAATCCTCTGTCTGGCTCTTTTTGTCCATCTGTCTCTCTCCCCTGTCCTTCCCTCTTGGGCTCCATCCCAGGATATTTTCCCACCCGAATGTCCTACCCATGTTGGGAGCATGTCAGTCTCCTCCCGCCCCTCACCCCATCATCATCACACACTGGATGCCTTATGGCTCCCTCTACAATGTGCTGCATGAAGGCACCAGTGAGTACTTCTACTCTGGTCACAAAGTCTGTACTTGTCACCATTTTTGGTGGGATTTGTGATTTATTGCACTTACGCATTTGTTCATTATGTTGCATCACTTTTTGTATGGTAGCAATTTCACTGTTATCCTGTTGTGCGGTGAAAAGTATGGGTGGCTGAAACCTGTTATGATTTGTCACTCATCCTGCTGTCAGACTTTGTGGTGGACCAGACACAGGCGGTGAAGTTTGCGCTGGACATTGCTTGTGGAATGGCCTTCTTACACACACTTGAACCCATGATCCCTCGCCACTATCTCAACAGCAAGAGTGTTATGGTAAGAAGAAGTTGTGGTTTCTGCATTGCTTTCAGGATCATACATGTATCCCAGGGGTTTTCAAAGTCTGAGACTGCCGGCCTTCACACAAAGCTTGGAAAAAGGTGCCCTCTTACCTCCCTTAGTTTGCGTGCTTAGTTTAGCTCAATCAGCCGATCATGATTATGTTATTTGATCCCATAGACACTCAGCAGTTGAGCCAAGACAGGCCTAATATCCCTGTTTGACACAATTTCAGACCACAAAGTGGTGTATGTACACCAAATACATACAACAATGTCTGTCCTAAGGCAGTTATTGGTTTCTGACTCTGGGAAATTGGAGAAAACAGAATTCCCCAAAATCTTGTTAACCAAATCACACACATTTACGTTATTCTATGTGCTCTCCTTTTGATAACTAATTTAATAACTAATGTAATATTTTTTCACTTCTATTTACTGAGCCACCCCTGAAACTGTTTGGAGCCCCTCTGGGGAGGCCTGCTTTCCACTTTGAAAACCTCTGATGTATCCAATTGTCATATATGATGACTGACCCATCAAAGGAAATTGTGTTGCCTAAAAAAAAACACAGAAAACTGCAGAAGAAGTAAATGATGTCCATTGCACTTTCGAAGTGACATCTCAGTCAGTGTTCCTTGTTTCCACAGATAGATGAAGACATGACAGCCAGGATCAGCATGGCAGACGTCAAGTTCTCCTTCCAGTGTCCTGGCAGGATGTACTCGCCTGCATGGGTAGCCCCCGAGGGTAGGCATCAGTCATACAGCACAGATCCAAAGTGACAGCTGAAGCCACACAAGCTCGAGCGTGAATGATGGATGCAGGGAACTCCAGACTGCCTCAGAACTAAATTTAATTTGCAGCTGATTTCCAGATGCAGTGAAATCGGAGCAAGTTGGAAACATAAACTGATTACAAAAAATGAAAATAACCGGGGAACTTTTGCAGCAGTGACACAAACAGTAACATTAATCCACAGAAAAAGGCCTTAAGTTAACCGAACAGTGTATGGCGCATGATTAGTGGTGACTGCATGGGATACAGGAGATTTGTTGCAGCCAGTTACCATAGAAACAACCTCCATACAGCATACGTGTCGTGGGTAGTGAGCCATGAAATTGAGAGCAGAGTGCTGTTATTGATAAGGCACACATGTACACATTTAGCTAAGGTGAAGGATTTCAATAGGCCCCAGTTTCAGCAAGAATGTCTTTGTAACATTTAAGCCCTGTAACATAAGAGATGGAAAGAGCGATTATGTTTGAGTACGACTGATTAACTCTTGCCTTTCACGTTTAAGTAATATGTTTCGTGAACGTTAATCCCGAATATAATGTATATTCTAACAGATGAAGCTAAACATCATCGTGATTTATGTATAAACAATTACTTTTTGTTTACTGTATCACTTATTGGAAGAGATAGAAATAATAGATTTGTGGGAAAAGGATCTTGAGATTTAATTTGGAAAAAAAGGACAGCTCTAGTTTCACTTCACACAATCATGCATCATGCAGTCCAATGTGATGGACTGCTAACTGACATGTGGTGTGTTCAACAGATCAGGGGGTTTTCTGATGACTGTTTTCTTTTTCATTTTTCCAAGCCTTTATGAGTACATAACAGAATATTTTCACTTCATTGTGTTGACTTATATTGTAAGTGAACCTTAGTAAATATATTAAAGGTGACATTACATTTTAGGAGATAAATAGAAAAATTGTTATTTGACCATTTCTCCTCTTTCTTGCTCATTTCTGTTGTCCACTTTTTTCTGTTACCTGCTACCTGTTATTGTGAAATGAACTACATCATATCAAAGTTAAGTCCTTCACTTTATCCCCACCTATACCATCCACTTTCCATATAGTCACATATAGCCTACAGGACTGTGGGTGCTGTGGTTGTCAAGCACTTCTTTGATCAGCTCCTGAATAACCAAGTGTTGCATAGTTTACCACAGTAAATGCAAAATGTAAAGGCATTTCATTATGATAACGCTTTATGACGACCACTCATAGAGAATTGATGAGTACTGAAGTACATGGTGTGATTGGTAGAGATACAGCACAAATGTATCTATGTGGCTTGTGGTTGATTGTGTCCTCCATAAGGTACAATTCCCTGGTTGTCAATTAATGGATGAATATTTGACTACACTCAAAAGATAATTGCGTAATTGAAAGCAGTTCCAATAATGTTAGCATTGCAATCTATGTGCAAAAAAACTCAAGTTCCAGCTTTAGTTCATCCATTGGAGTTAAATATATTTAAGTAATATGCCACATTCAATTCTGCGTTTCAACCTAATAGTCAATATATCTTTCCATGTCTAATGGGCAAACTTGTACTGAGCCGTGCTTGAATAGAAGTGCTTTTTGCAGAAGGTAGAGGGATGCGGGGCCTGTTGTGTAGTTCAGTGTGTTTTCTCTACATAACCTTCACTTGCTGCTCTTTGTGATTTCCAGCCCTGCAGAAGAAGCAAGAAGATATCAACCGTCGGTCAGCAGACATGTGGAGCTTTGCTATCCTGCTGTGGGAGCTGGTGACCAGAGAAGTGCCGTATGCTGACCTCTCTAACATGGAAATTGGCATGAAGGTCAGCAGCTATCTTTCACTCATTAGATTACCAACTGAGTAGCAAACACTTGCAGGCAAAATAAACTATTACTCATAGCTTTAATGCATTCAGGAATATTTTTTCTACATTACCAAATGTCTGTCTGTTTTGGCTTTCAGGTTTCCTTGGAGGGTTTGAGGCCCACTATCCCCCCTGGCATTTCGCCCCACATTTGCAAGCTCATGAAGATATGCATGAACGAAGACCCAGCAAAGAGGCCTAAATTTGACATGATTGTGCCAATTCTGGAAAAAATGCAAGACAAGTGAAAAACCTCCTCTGCCCTCCTGTACTGAACCGTTGAATTACCAGATATCGTACCCCAAATATCACTCTGATATGGTGGTGTGGTGCTTACCAGTATTGCCTTAAACTCTTACTCTACCGCTGCATTCAATGCCACTCTAGCTTCTGCTTCTGAGATGAATTCAGCAGCAGCCACTTCTTTTATATTGTTTTGTTTGTTTTTTCCATGTGATATCACGTTTTTTATTATTGTCTCCATCTTTGTCACTGATCTGCTGATTCTGTCTCTGCAGGAGCTTAATATTGACTGTTCATCTTCTAAACTGTAATCACTTGGACTGAATGCAATCTTCTTCAATGTTCCAGACTGAATAACCTGTGGAGGTCAGCATGACAGTCTGTTGCATTGCTTCAGTGGATTTAAGGCCTTATTTTGTATCTGGAGTTGGCTCACTATAAGAAAAACCCACTCTGTAAGGAAACTGCTCATCTAATGGTGGCTGTTAGTAAACCAAATAACATATTAACTCAAAGCTTGTCTTGTGGGGAAAAGTTCATGCTTGTTGTGTTGGCAACAGTCTGTATGCAGCTGGGCGAGTATGGCAAATGTCTGAAACCAAGCATTTAAACATGTAAGATTAAGAAAATGTATATGAATGAGTGGTGACCGTGAGAGTACTTAGCAGTGTTGTACCACTCAGCTTGGCTGTGTAGAGCTTGACCTGTCTTGAGCACTCATCCCTGATGTTCCCTGATGTGTATCCTGTACAACCTGCTGACAATGATGTAAAACCGGCCATAGAAACTTTTTTTTTTCCGCTGCAGCAAAAATGTCTGATCATTGCGATTTTTGGAAGATTACTTTCAAAATGCATTGTAAGATTGCTGATTGTTAATTGTAGTAATGTAATTAACTAGATTACTCAAATGTATTACTGTAATCTAGTTAGTTTCCCTTTCAAAATCTTAACAGTTTTATTATGATCTGAATTCTGTGAACTGTACTGTTCAACAAAGATTATAGTCAGTCTGTTTCAAGATGTCTAAACGTGTTTGCGCTTAAGTGTTATTTTCATGTTGAATACTGACAATCTATGTAATCCAACATGTAATACCATGTAGTGCCAGAAATGATTACTGCCACCCAGACTCATTTATTCATGGATATCTTAGGTACAGTCATAGTTAGTTGTTTTGTTGTTGAGCATGGGGACTGTCTTTCCTCCCAATCTTATGGCTACATCAGAAGCAGCTGCCAACAGAAGATCGACTGGGGCATTAAGATCACTCACTCATTTCTATTATTTTGGTCCTCTAGATGACCTCTGACTTTATATCAGTCTCATGGGTTGTTTCTTCTTCTACCTGCATCGTTTCTGTGCCTCCACCAGCTTGTTTGTTTGTGCTGAATCACAGGTTGAAGCCAAAATCAAGAATGACTTATACAAATGTATGTATTTATATATAAGTATATTAAAAAGGAAAAATATGGACGACTTGTATGTGTGAATTTATAGTGGGAATTGGAAATTATTGGGTAATTTGTAAAAAGTGTAAACTTTCCAAATTAATTGTATTTAAAAGCAACATGAATATCAGGTGATATCAACTGCTGATACTTGCTGATGCTCAGTGTGGAATAGTGCTTTTGTGATCTTTTTGTATGGTTGAGTCTCTTAATATAACTGTCAAATTAGCAACAGAAAAGGCATAAATGTTTTATAGGAAATATAAAAGATATTTTTATCTGAAATGGGTGGTCTTCAATCACTGGCTTATGGCAATATTTAATAACTTTACTTAATGGTTAATAAATAATTTAATTATGTTTTCTAGATCAGTTATAAGCCATTATTAAGAACAACTTCTAGAGTGCCAGCTTGTGAAAAAAATCTCTAGCTGGTGAGTCACTAATAGTTTATTACTTTCTGATAAGCTATTAAGTCTGATACATTTCAATAAAGTTATTAAATAAGCGTCACTGGTTTCTCACTTTCTAATAAGCCATCAGCCAAAGTTAGTAAGTCATCTGCTGTTATAAATGTAGTAAGCAGTCACACATGTAAGTAATTAAAAGTCTGCAGTTTTAAATGTAAATTAATAGTTAAAGGGATTCTGGTCCAGATGCATTGCAGTTGTTTTCCAGAAGGTCAGAGGTCAAATAGTCCATTGGAGTTGTCTCATGGTTTCAAAAGCTAAGACTGAGCTAAAGGGATTTTTCCAGAACTTGGCAACCCAAAAGTATTTTTTTTATTTTCTTATTGCTGATCCATAAACCATTAATAAATGACTTACAACCCATTAGTTACAACTTATAAACACTCTATAAAGGGCGATTTATTAAAAAGTGGTTACCTAATATATATATGTTGCCATTTTGGTGCAGGTTTCCATGCCTATGCAAGTATCAGACATTATAGATATTGCTGGAAGCTATGCTTTATATATGACTTTAGTCCTGAGGATCCTAAATATGCATCACCGGATCAATATGTCCAAAAACAGTCTGGAAGTAATTTTTTAAGTAAGTTCCTGTCCTTCTCTTTGCCTGAGTGGCAGAAGTGGGCTCTGGCAGTGACGTTAATCCGTGACGCAGGTTCGTCCTCCATCACTAATCGAGCCCACTGACAGAAACCACCACCTAGAAACGAAGCGAGTCCTCACGATTCGTGGAAATATGTAGTTAGCTCGCACAGTTCGGCATATTTCGACAACAGGAGGTTTGGTGCAGCTGGTAAGTCAAAATTCTTAACATAAGCTTGATAAATCACTGTCACCGTGCTAGCTTTGATTTTCCTGTTTGGAAACGTTAGCTAGCTAGCTAGCTGAGGAGCTAACATTAGCCTAGCCAAGATGACGACGGTGATGATGGCGGACGGATCCCGTTATTTCCAGCTGCAGTGATAGCACCCGATAGATATGGTTGTATTTTAGCACACAGTCTACTTTTAGAACTGGATTTTAGTTAACAACCAGCTCGTTGAATCTAAAATGATGCACTGAGCTCCTGACTGGCTCTATATTGAGCTCAATATCAAAAGAGAAAAAGGTCGTGTTGGCAAATGGAAGGTAAGGCTGCTGAAGTACGTTTCAAATTCGTCCAAATCAGTGAAAGTAACAGCAGTAACGGCCAACGCGGAATAGACGAACAAGAAATAGACTTCAGTCTCCAGATTGAAACGTTGCTAGTTGCTTTACAGTCAATTTAACTTTAGCATTTTTAGTGATACTGACATATTTTCTGAATATATTCGTAGCCAGCAGCCACAGCACATTTTCTCGAACTCTGATGAGAAATTCTTGACTGAATCTCTCCGTTATTATTTGCTAGCCTGCTAGCTAGCATGCTAACGGTAACGCTAATAAATCTCAACCTCTTTTTCCGTCAGCAGTTACATGGAACGTTACCATGGGTGGCCATGATGATGAAGATATGTCATATGTTGTGAACAAACAAAAACAAGATGACGAGCTAAAGAACAAGCTGAATGACAGCAGCCACTGGTGCGACCAGGAGTCCACTGGCAACAATGCTAAGTGGGTCAAAGAAGGCCGGAACCAGCTGCGGAAAGTAGCCGAGAATCAGCAGGACCACAACTGCAATATCAGCCAGAATGGGAACAAGGAAGACTTCCCTCATCAGACCACCACTCAGGAAGAACAACAGGGAAACGAGGAGCAGACCAAGTCTCCCAAAATAACAATGTCCCCTGGTCTCAGTCAGGAGGAGTCCAAGAACATCCTTAATGAGCCGCTACTCATCGACACTCTGGAGTCTACAGCAGAGAAAGATAAGGAGAGAGAAGAAGGTGGTAAAGAGAAGGAGAATAAATCAGCGGAAGATTTAGATACATCAAGTGATACTAGAGCAGTGACCGAAGAACAGAGTAATGTGGAGTCTCAGAGAGAGGGCACTGTTGTGGGGAGAAATGCCTGCCTCCTGTTCTCCAACATGAATGGGACACCAAATGATGAAGAGTCCAGCTGGCCTGCACTGTCTCAGGACAACACAACCGACAGCTCTCCAAATGGCAACAGAGGTAAATAGAAGTACATGAAGTTGATGTTTATGCATGATGATGATTAGACATGCATATAAGAGCAATTGGATGTCACAGCTTGCACAGACAACAACATATACAACATATATCCTTTCAAAAAACGACAAATTATATACTGAACGTTTAGTAGATGGACTGCAGATTAGATGTTTTTTTCATTGTTCTTTATGTGGCGTGAAAGGGTTGTTCATTTCATTCAGATTTTTTCTAATCATTTACTGATCGTAATAAGAGCCCATGGCCCTCTTTTTCACTTAAATAATCTTCAAACTTTGCCAGTGTTAGCATTCAGTAATACTATAGTAGTACATAGTAGCATTTAGTAGTTGAGTATAGCAAAGAATAGTGTAAAGTAGTAGTATAGTAATCTAATCTCATCAGTAGTCAGTAATATTGTTTGTCACCGGGTGTGTTAATGACACTTAATACCAACAACAATGAGGTGAAGCAATTTTACAAATCCAACACTAGATGCTTTGTCACCTGTTGTTTGACCAAAAGGAAGTCACATTAAACATTTTCCATTTCCTGTGTTTCTCCTTTGTTCCCTGCCTTTCAGAGTCCTTTTGGGATTCTAGTGCTTTTGAGACAGACACAGACCTGCCTTCAGGATGGATGAGAGTGCGAGATACATCCGGCACATACTACTGGCACATCCCCACAGGCACCACCCAGTGGGAGCCTCCTTCACCCCTGGGGAAAGTTGGCGACTCCATGATGTCCTCGACTATGTCCCTGGAGACAACACCCTGTGAGGAACCTGAGGTGAGCTCTCACGCAAGTTTGGCGTGGATAGAGGCAACGGCATGTCAGTCTGTAAACACTAATATCTTCTGTTAAATTTGGCAGGAATCCTGGGCTCAGCTTTCCAGCACAGATGAAGGAGCTGGCGAAGGGGAACTGTGGAAGGTAAGTCGTGGGAAGAATGTAATTGAGTGTACTCAAAATACATGGGAGATGAGTTTGTACATATTTTCACATTTTTGAGCACAGTGTATTTTCACTGTGTGGTGAATTGTCTCTGTCTCTCTCAAGGCAGAACATTTTATTAGACCAAGTAACTGTTGTCTGTCAAGTTAATGTCTCCTTGCTGGAATAAGTTGAAATCTCCATTGTTTTTTTTTGTTTTTTTCTTCTTATCTATGTCTTCAGGAGGAGGGAGAGGTTGCATCTGATCAAAGTCTGAAGGAGTTTGAAGGGGCAACTCTACGCTATGCATCCATCAACCTAAAGTATGTGCTGTTGAAGCTTTTTGATTAGTTCGTTTTTAGTATATTGTTACCTGTTCTTATAGTCTTTCTGTTGCTCATCCTTATGTCTTTCTCTCTCTATCATTGCAGTTACAATTGCTCCCAGTCTGAGGAAGAAGAAAAGCTCGCTCCACTCTGCACAGATTTAGAAACTAAGGTAACTCCGTGTTTCAGATTGGATTTCTCCATTATGTTGTTAATTAGGGTCCAGCCTGAGTAAGAAGAATACTGTCATTGCTCTTGAGACAAAAGACTGGCCTCAGAACTGGTCCATGGGTACTGTGGCTAAAACTGCTCTGAAACATTTAGGATGGGTGAAATTCAGAGGGGGGAAGTTTTCCTTTTTCCAAAAGGGATTTATAACTTACAACTTAATTTATTAGTTCTTTCCAGTCAGGAACTTGAAAAAGTAACAAATTTACAAATTTCCTCCAACTTTTTGGGCAGGTTGAGCAGTAAGGCCAAATGATAACTTTCTTATTGTTGTATTTGCATGTTTGTAGCTAGGCAAGAATTTTTCAGTTTACAGTGGAGTAACCAGCACCACAAAATGAGCGTAAAGAGGGGAAATGAGCAGCATTAACTCATAGAGGACCCAACACACCTTAAGTTTTAACCCTTTCCTAACTTCATTGTTCTTCACCTTCCCCGTGCAGTTGTGTTTTGTGCTAATGTGCTGCATATTTGTACTGTCAGTGTTTTGCAGTGCGTTCCCTGGGCTGGGTAGAGATGTCTGAGGAGGACATGGCACCCGGCAAG
>LKNJ01001827.1:0-78368 GCA_002120245.1 Maccullochella peelii | reverse complement strand
GTGTGTGTGTGTGCGTGTGTGCTGGTCCCTGTGCCTCCTCTCTCGACCCAGGTCGCCCTGCCTGCTCTCTGTTTTGCACCACAATGGACTGGCACTGCTTTTGTGTACTTTTAAAGGAGAAAGGGGGAAAAAAACCCAACAATGGATAGAGTGGCTACATTTAGTGTTTCTCTCTCACCACCTCCCTCGTCGCTCCCTGCCGCCTTTAACTCTTTCTCACCACGAAATAAAGATGCTTCTATCAAAATAGTCAGTATCGGCCATGCGTCAAAGTTTTAAAAATGAAATGCTATTTGTTATTTTTTTTAGTTGATCAATTTAGAACTTGTTTAACAATGTTTTCATTTAATATTTATGATTTACTTGCTATTTTATTCTTTGTTCTGGTTTGTTCTATTCTAAAATTATTCTATTCTATTGTTCTCTTTGATTTTCAGCTCTCTCTCTCTGTGATCAATTATTTTGTGTTTCATCATGCAACTGTGGAAGCTCAGATCTGCCACTTTTAAAAGGAAAATCCACTTTTTACGAAATTTTTTAAACTTTTCTATACAATAACTGCACAAAACTTTGTCATAATTATGACTAGAGCTGAAACAATTCATAGATTAATTGATAAGTAAATTGACAGAATCTGTAACCATTTTTCATAATCGATTAATCATTTATTTTTCAAAAATTGATGGTTAATAATATAATATAATATAGTATAATATAATTATGAGATATTACATTCCAATTATAATTTATTACAATTATAAGGGAACAACAAAACGTTTTCGACACAAATGAGCTTCCATATATAACACAGGTGAACTCAACGACATGTCTCTTTGTTCTGCTATTAGATTAAAGCAGAAAACTCCAGCGAGTCTTAAATCTCAGAGTGCTCATGGGTCATAAATGCCACCTCTTAACCAAGTCCAACAGCAACTCCTTGGCAGGTGTATTAAAGTCAATATATCTATGCTTTTTGCTGTTGCCTGACAACAAAGACAGAAAAATATGACAATGGATGAAACCACCTGTATTGTGTGATCAGCTATAATGACAAAATGTATAAGCAGTGGTGGAATGTAACTAAGTACATTGACTCAAGCACTGTACTTAAGTACAAATTCGAGGTACTTGTACTTCACTTAAGTATTTCTATTTTATGTAACTTTATACTTCTACTCCACTACATCTCAGAGGCAAATATTGTACTTTTTACTCCACTACACTTGTCCGACAACTTTAGTTACTAGTTACTTTGCAGATTACAATTTTCCATACCCTTGCTGTCAAGTGAAAACCACGTATCTCCAAACTTGGTGATTTTGAATGTGAATGTTTCTAATAAACCTACTTCTTAAAATAAATAAACTTTAGCTAATCCCAGCTAGTCCCCCTTGGATCTGCTGAAAAATGAATCATCACAAAGCTGAAAACAGGGCTGTTTTTCTGAGCTCATGAAAAGTCAACTTTTTAGAGATACGTGGTTCTCACAGGACAGTGACGCTACAAACATATTATGAATCTTATAAAACATGACGCGTTGCTGTAGATTAAACTACCCAACAGTATATAAATTAGTTAAACTTAGCTTCAACCTTAAACATCTACATAAGTAAAATGCAACATACACATTAATGCAGCAGTAACATTAATCAAAGTAACATGTAACACTGACAGGGAGCATTTTTCTGCAGAATGAGTACTTTTACTTTTGATACTTGAGGTACATTTTGCAGATAATACATACTTTTACTTAAGTACGGTTTTGAATGCTGTGAAAGCCGACTACCATGCATCAGCATTTTGTAAAATGTTCTGTGACGTATCAAAACTGGGAGCTACTGCATATATGCATTTTTAAATTCCCGTGCAATATTGTGGTCATGCTCTAGTTTGTGAAATCCCCTCTAACTAACGCCCCCCCCAGTCTCTCTGGGACAAGCCTGACACTGCCTCCATACATAGAGACCCACTGTGCTTCACATTCTCATGAACACAAACATGCTTTTGTCTGCTCGTTCCTCTGTCTCTGCTGACTGTGTGTGTGTGTGTGTGTGTGTGTGTGTGTGTGTGTGTGTGTGTGTGTGTGTGTGTGTGTGTGTGTGTGTGTGAGAGAGAGAGAGAGAGAGGAAGAGTTGTCACCGAAATTATATTACAATATCAAATTCAGCCGTATATTAAATTGTTCAAGGAGTCTGAACAATAGAAGATAACTTGGAACAAACAAAGAAAACAGGAGAGCAGAAAGACAAAAAAAAACCAACTAAAAACCTGGGGAGAAAGTAAGCAAATGTTTCTGTATGGACACTGTTTCCAATTAAGCAAGTAAAAAACATTAATGCTGTATGGATGTTGGGTTAAATATGGAAGTTTATAAGTGACAATACATTTCGATGAGCAGTAAGTTCAAGTTGTGATCAATCTGCAGGGGAAAGATTTGCACTAAAAGGAGATGAACCTCTTCAGTTTTAAATCTCTCTTCTCACAGTTTTATCTAACGGTTTTGATTTTAAGCACTTATCAATAACTTTTGGCACACAGGCTTTAACAGGAATAGTTGAACATTTTGGGAAATGCACTTATTCGTTTACGTGTGCAGAGACTTAGATTAGGAGATTGATATCGGTCTGTGAAATAGGAAGCTACAGCCAGCAGCTAGCGAGCTTAGCTTAGCATAAATACTGTAAACATGGGCAAACAGCTAGCCTGGCTATTTCCAAATGTAAAGAAACCTGCCTACCAGCACCTCTAAAGCTCACCAAGACTACAGGAAGTCACTGCACTCATTTCCCTCCGTTTCCAGTCTTTATGCTAAGCTAAGCTAAACGTGTCCTGACTATAGCTTCAAATTTCGCACACAGACATGAAACATCTCATCTAACGCTCAACAAGAAAGACAATAAACCTATCCTATCTCTATTTTTTGAGACATAGGAATAAATTATTGGTGCACACTGGGGTGTAGCTTGATGTTATTCAGTAGACAGGGCTAAACAGGGTGATGCTTCACTCTGGTCAAATCCAATTAAGATTGAGAAGAATAATCTTTGTGAGCAATCCTGCTGCAAAGCAAGTCAAAGCAGCTGAGGTTTGCATAGCAAAGCATGTGTTTTTTTTTTGTTTTGTTTTAAGATGGGAGTCAATGACTGCGGTTGCAGTTTATGGTGCATTTTGGCCACAAATGTCTGCACTTAGGGTTTGTAACATGTAAATATGCCGAGGATTCCCTTCCCACTGTTTGCAGCTTGAATTATTTTTATATAGTTAATGAACATTTCCTAGTTTCTCATGGTGTAAATGGATGCCAAAGCAATCTTCTTCCACTCCGTGACTAAACTGTTAACCCCCCACCACCACTTCCACCACAGTCTGCTTTACATTGTGCAATCAGTCCATTATCCATCCAGAGGAGACGCACTGTTCTCCCTATACAGCTCTTTTTTCTCTCCTTTTTGACCCTTTATTTCCCATCATTCCTCTTGTCTCTTTTCCCTTCTCTCACGTCTGGCTTTATCTCAATGTCTGATCACACAGGGGTTTCATAAATAAGAAGGAATGAGAGGAATGAAGGCACACATGCACATACTTTGTATTTAGAGTAGACGCAGCAGCAGTCGATCAATATATTCTATCAATTCTATGCAGTCCTGAAGCAGTTGTGCATGCAAATAAAGATAATTTCAAGTGTAAGTGTTGAAGACCTTGGTCTGAAAGCTTTGACGATATCTGCTGAGTCCTCATACACTTACAGAGATCAAATCTATTTTATAGATTCTATATTATCTATTTAATATTATTTTATTTTCCATTATACGCCTCATATTTCTCAACACTTTCACTATTCTCCTTCCATTTTCAGTTGCAGAGATACTCAACCTGCTGAGTGCTTCTCTTTGTTGAGGGCAGGAGCACACATACACACACATATACATATTTACCACAACCACCAAAACTCCTTTCACCCTCCACACCAATGACGTTGCCATGGAGACTAGGCCTGGCTTTGCCTTTAGGCCTGAAGACTGTTACCTAGCGACAGGGCAGAGACCATCCTCCCTCCCCTCCCCACCCTTTTCAGAATAAAATCCCCCATTAGGATGATTGATGCACACAACAACACACACACACGTTTTAAAGGTGTGCAATTTGAGTAAAGTCATATGTTGTAAATTGTCTTTTATAGACTTAATTATCATGGAATTATGGTTTATTTTGTTATCAACAACATCAGTTTTGGTTCATAATTGCCAACATGGTGATACAATATGCAGAAAAGTGCCAGAAATCACACACACACACACACACACACACACACACACACACTACGAGGGTGCTGACCTCATCGTGACAGTCACATGATTAAAACACATGATGCTAGGCACTCTGCAACTCTTTCTCCTCCGTCTCTCTTTTTATCAAAGCCATGCATAAACAGAAACACACACGCACACGCGCACACACACACACACACACACACACACACACACACACACACACACACACACACACACACACAGAGCGCTCGCCAACTGTGCTGGACTTCAGCATGGAACAAGCCTTTAGATTTTACCATGGCAACCAAACCACCAGGATAGCAGCTCAAAAATCTCTCTGACAGAGATCTGGAAAGAGGAATAGACTCTGTTGTACTTGTTTTCTATACAATATAGCCAGACTTTGTGTGTCTGGTTTGTCTTTGCCAGCTCTTTTTTCCTTTCTAACTTGCTCTTCTACCCCATCCCTCTCTCCGTCCCTTTTGTCTTTATTTCTGTTAGTCTTCATGCATTGTTCTCAGGCTCAAGAATTCATACTTTTCTCTCGACATTTAAGTTAAAAAATACTTAATGACTACATTGTTGTTAACCTTGACAACACGGCGGACCAGTGCGAGCCTCAAAGCAAGGCAGTCTAAAATTAAAACACGTGGCACAACTCTTCTCCAGAACATCACGCTTTATCCCCCAAACGTTTTCGGCCATCTTGCCTTCTCATCAGGGCGGTGGTTGATGAAGTGACGACAGCTGAAAACGTTTGGTAAATAAAGCATGGTGTCCTGGAACAGAGCTGTGGAGCGTTTTTTTATTTTGTAATGACTGCATTACAGACCACATTGTTGAAATTTGATTTTGCTAGAGTGGTTATGCTGAATGTTATTGCGTTGCAACTACTTCATGCTTTTGGCGTTGACGGTTTTGGACTAAACCACATGTGAAATGGTAAAATATGGCACAAAACATTTCTTAGCAACTAAATAATATGGGATCTCCCACGTTTCCCAATGTAGAAAGCATCAATATGGGACACGAACTAAGGATTATTTTCCTTATCGATTAATCTGCAGCTTATTTTCTCAATGGTTTTGTCTATGAAATATCAGAAAATAGTGAAAAAGGTCCACAGCAATTTTTTCACAGCTGAACTCAGAAATTCAGTTTACTATCATACAAGTAAAAGAAAAGCAGCAAATCTTCAGTGAAGCTGGAATTAGCAAATAATTGGCATTTTTGCTTAGAAAATATGACGTTTAATTGATCATAAAAAGACATCAATTAATTGAGTTAACAGCAACGCCTTTGTATTATGGGGTGCAACTAATGACTATTTATATTATAGATAAATCTGTTGATTATTTTTTTATAATGAACTGATTAATCATTCGGTCTTTAAAATGTCAGAGAAAAGTGAAAAATATCCAACACAATGGAGCCAAATGAAATAGCTCAGTTCCCCTGCAGATCTTCAATTTATGAGAAGCTAAAGATGGAGATCATCAAAATTGATGATTAGGTTTCTGTTTCTCGACTAATCGACTCATCAGCTAGTTGTTTCAGCAGTGACAAAATGAGACCACAGATAAGATGATTTGAAGTGTTTAGCACCATTGGTTTCGACAGTGCTGGCACTCCTCAAAATTTAAAACCACAGTTCCCATAAACCAGACTGCTTCCTCTCCATTAGCATTTTTATGTTGCTAGTCATTCCCTGGCGTCACTCTCAGTACGTTTGTTCTATTTGTCACTTTGTTGAGGAATTACATTTTCCACCATTCCTTTTTTTGTAACATTGTGAGAAAGTGTGAAATGTTTGGTTGAGTTTGTGCTGGGCGAGGAAGAAGAGCACCTTCTTCCAGTTTTGTGCTGTATAACACTATCCGTCATAAACCTGAAGAAGTGGCATCAAACTGTAGAACATAGCATAGAGGCCAACATAGGCTGTAATACATTTAAGCGGCAAAATAAATGTGGTAAAAAGCTCATCTTAAATACAACACAACTTATTCAACTCCTTATTCTTTCTTCTAATTCTCCCTGTCTGTTCCTGCCTTGTTGCTTCGTGTTTTACTCGGAGAGGCAGCAGTTAGTCTCCATCTCCTTCATTAAATCTCTCATTAAATATACCCCGACATTTCAGAACCTCCTATCCTCTCTTTCTCTCTCAGAATATTTTTCTATTTCACTCAGATGGACCGAAAGGCAGAGTGTAGGAGTCCCACCCACTCTCTCATCTTTAAATCTACCATGAAACTCACCTCGACTTTACAAAAATCTGTTCGGCTGTCCATGTATGGCAGTGTCTATTCTAAAACAGCACAGCTCTTATTCCAAAAATGACAAAATGCAACAAAAAATTATATAATTACCTCATTTAATCTTTCTCTAATTCAGGCAATGTTACTTTAAAAACGTACCACAGTTTGAGGGATGTTACATCTCAGATTGTCTTTCCCTGTCAATGCATCTCTTTTTATCTATATTTCTCGCTCTCAGTGCAATAATCCTTCTTCCTCTCTCTCTCTCAGAATATATTTCCAGTCTTGCAGGAGCAGCAAGAGGTGAGGGATTAGAGAGTGGGAGGCAGAAGAGCTCGCAGTTGCGGGTCGTGGCAAATGTCCGCCTCCAAAATCCACCTCTCAGGTCAGAACTCGCTCTCCTACCCATCCACAGATATAATTTTGCATCTCTGAGCATGCAACTAATTGCCTTTTCTTTCAAGCATTTCACTTCAACCCACGTGCTCCGCTTTGCAGTTTTATCACATATTCATGCTCACTCATTATGAAACCCGTTGTAAAAAGAATCTTTAAAAACCAAGAAATTTTGCTAAGACAATTCTGAACAATCTTGAAAGAGACTCAGTAGCAGTTTCTGGTGTTAATTTCAGCTTAACTATATGTTTGTCTCTCATCCTTCTGCTGCTATTGGACTGCTGCCTAATGCAGCAGTGATTGCTAAAGCATATATTATAGCAGAAGTACATAACAGCCTTCACAGATAACATATTCTAGTTTACAGGCACTTTTAATGCATTTATCAACACAGAGAGACTGTTAATAAGCTTTGTTCAAACTGTCCATTATTTATTATCCTTGAGTGCTGGTATCTCCTTTTACGTTAATACATGCATGCGTTAATACATTTTAATGCACAAGCAGCAAAGCATGAATTATGACCCGGGTCTGCAGTTGCCCTCAGCTTCACAGCATCTTTCAGCTCATTGGTTTGATTTTCCCGCCTGCAACTTTACCGTTTTAGTTCACTCTCATAGCGACGTTTGTTGGCCACAGCAGCAGATAGCTGTTTAGCAAAAAAAAAACTCTGTATGCTCTCTGTCCATCAGGCAGATACAGTTAGCGACTAGCTGGTGAAGAAAGTGGAGCCCAAAACAGAGCTAAAAGGAGAGTGATTACTGGACTTACATTCACCAGGTGGCCAGAAACTGGATTCCAAATAAATGCTAATGTTGCTCTTTGTCTGCTGGATGTGTAAATAGGCAACTGTATGCTAACAACTTCATTATATGAACTTAAAAATCAAGTTACCGCAGATTTAGAACTGGATATCTCCCGGCACACTAATGCAAATCTTACAAAGAACCCCTTTGTGCTGTGCTGGGTGGTTATCTCCACAACCAAGCAGAAGTATTGAGTTTTGGGTTGGATACTAGGGTTGGCTGAAGTGAGTAATTCTAGATGAGGTAATGAAAGGCTATCTTTGTACAAACACGGAAGCTATTCTGTTTTAACAGCAGTGTTGTACTGAATGTGGTTGCTGGCCATGTTGACAGCTATAATTAAAGAAATTGGTTAAATATTTCGGTTTTCGTAATAGCTCCTTTTCCCTTGGACTTAATCTCTCTCTCTCTCTTTCATTCTCTCTCTCACACACACACACACACACACACACACACACACACACACACACACTCCTTATTCAGAAGTTTCTAAAAAGGAATGGAAAATGTTGTACCAGAGTCCCATCAAACTTAATATGATTCAAGGTAAATTAATGTTATTGCGAGGTGACTATGGAAATACTTTTGCCAAGATCTGAACCCATTAGTTTAGAGTCACCAAACTAGAACTTCCTGTTGGCTACTTGAGGTTTGGCATTGGTTTTTGTGGTGAGGAGATGCTTTTCTCTTGTTATGAAAAGATATGAGGTTTCCCTTTTTCATACACATGCATCTAGTGACTATAAACATATCTGAACTTATGCTGTTAGTTCATAGCAATGGTCCCCCTTGTGAGGAATCTGCAGCCTGCTAAACATATTTCATACATGCCAGTTCCATTAGTTGTTTCCCATCTAAAAGTATGCATGAGCAGGAAGGAATGCTGTGACTGTACTGTCCATGATCTGTATTTCTCACCCAAAAGTCAAAGGTGATGTTCCTGCGACAGCCATATGTCTCTTGACAGACCCTGAATCTCTCCCCTGCTTATGATCTGGGTTTAGGCATTAAATACACCGAATGTAACATCAAACAATGCAAATCACATGCCGTCTGCTCTCTACTCTGTAAGCGACTGCAGAATCTGACTGGCTCTCAAAGCAACAGACCGACATTGATCAGTGCTGGATGCCACAGTGTGGATGCTAAAGAGGTCCAACCTGCCTCGCTGCAGGTTTCTTTTCCAATAGCCAACAACAAACAGATGCCCCCTGCAGACGACCACCAAGGAGGAGGAAACACTGTCCAGTCACTGCAGGGATCGACTGGCCCTCGCTGCACATTGCCATGTAGCAGCATTATCCACCACGGCATCCTGCTGGGCTACAGAATGACACCATGCTGTTAGCATGCGGCTGTGTCTCCTTTTTCATCTTTACTGAGGTGGTCTGGGGCAGTTGGAGTTTTGATTCTCTGCCTGTGCTTATTTTGGTTTCTTGTCTCTGTCTCCGGATTATCCCACCAACACTGAATAAACAAATGCTGCAATAAAAGCACGCAGGTTGACTACATGGACATGAGGGCGAAATTTCGTTAGTGTAAGACTGATTGGACAAGGCATTTTTTGTGTGTCTGGAGTCCTGAAAATTCAATCCGCTGTCTAAATTATTTCTTGGCAATCACAGCTGCAGGAAATGATTTGCTGACTGATGTATGCTTGACCTTGGTGCTCTCTCAGAGGAAACTCCTCCATTTACGCTGGGAGAACCAGACTCATGAGGCTGCCGGAACAACCTCAACTGGCTCCTTCCAACATGAAGCTGCAGCATTATACTCCGAGCTCTTTGCAGATATCTTGGCTCCTCAGCCTGTCTGTATGACCTTGCAAAGAAAACTCAACCCAGTTGCTTCTATCTGTGGTATCACTACATCATCTAGGCTGGTGAAATGTGTATTTTTTAAAGAAGGTTTTGGTGAGGTAGCATGTAGCAGTGGTGTTTTTGAGTCTTTAGGGTAAAGTCCAAGTCAGGTCTCAAGTCTTGCCAAAGAAAGTGTCAAATCCATTAAGGGCAAATCCAAGTTAAGCCACAAGTATTCTTAAGCAATTCAAAGTCAGGTCTCTAAATGCTGACCATTAAGAGGACTTATCATTTATACATTTTCCTTTCAAAAGGTGAGTTTATAGTGTTTTGTTCACTTTGACGCATAGGCCTAATTATTCAAGCTGTGTGGCCTTGCAAGGTCTGCCTGTCACTATCCTAATTTTTCTTTATTGTTCCAGGATTGTATTGGGTCAAGTCCTAAGTAAGGCAAGTGTCAAGTTGCATCTTTTGTGAATTACGCCAAGTCTCAAGTCCAGTTGTGGAAGAAGATCCGTTACATAAAGTAAAAGTAGCAATACCTCTATAACAATGCATCCTATTTCATACACTTATCATATGTTTTGTTTCTAAAACCTTAATTTGTAAAGTAAGAAGTTACTATAGCTGTTGAATAAATGTAGTGATGCAGAAGCATAAAGTGGTATGAAATGGAAATACTCAATTAAATTGTGAGTACCTGAAATTTGTACTTAAGTACAGCACTTGAGTAAATGTACTTACATTCCACCTGCTCAAGTCTACAACTCTGGTACTTTGCACTTTCAAGGTCAGTAAATATTCAAATTTTGCTGACACGATTTATAATAATCACATCGCTCAAACTATGAAATGGATTCAGTAATGGACATATTATGATTTATTCATACCAGTGATGAGCGAACAGTTAAGTTAGTCCACTAATGGTGAAGAACTCAGTAAGACTTCTGGCGTTAACATCAGATGTTCCGTTTTGCAAAATGCAAGTTTAGGTGAAGTGGATTTTAAACAAAGTTGACATTTATGTTGCTTGTACAAACATTTCAAATTAAAATGCAATCCTGCCATCGGGTCAAACACAAAGCTCCAAGGTCGTGCTATCCCCCCTCCCTCTTCCACATCATTCTCAACTAATGCTGCTTCTTTCTTCCTCTTTCTTCTGGTTCCGCCCTTCGTCATCACTACTCTGCCATTGATTTTCACTTTCATTCTTCATAACTGCTCTTTTAAGCCTCTCGGTGCTCTTTATGGCACAGACAGAGAGCAGGCTATGAAGTCCTCATCATCACAGGAGCATCTTGCTGCCGGGAAACATTAGAATTGATTTCTGACCATTAATCTTACTTTGTTGTCTCTCTCGCTGAGAACATTGCCTATGTACCCTTGCCAAATAAAGCACCATGTGTAACACCATCTCTCCTGTCTTTTCTCTCCTTCAACTGCTTTTTTCACTTGTTCTCTCCTCCTCGCCATCTTCCTGCTAGTCCAGCTGTTTCTCTCTTGGATGTCCCGTTTGTTTTTGCATGCTTTGGAAGAGATTCCCTGCCCATTACCACAGGATTAACCCTTGTCCGGTCGGTCAGGTTCCCTCACCGCTCCCTTCCCATTCACACCACAGGCATGGACAGTGAAAAGAGGGATATGGAAGTGAAGAGGAAGAGCATGGGATTATGGGATGAGAGGAGGTTAGATGACGGAGCGGAGAGGGACAGAGAGAAAGAAGGAGGCTTGGTCCTTTTCCTTACAGACGGCCTTGTGTCCAATGAGGCAGCGAGTACTGCCAGCACTTATCAGTTCAAAAGCCCAGAGCGAGAGAGAGCGAGAGAGAGCGAGAGGGAGCGATACGAAGGAAAGGAGGAAGCGCTAATCTGGAGAGAAGCAGTGAAGCGCCGGAGAATATAGGCCACTGGCCCATTTTTCATTGAGGAGAAAAGATTTGCTGTGTGTAAAAATAGTGCAGTTGATTCAAATATCTTTTTTTAAACAATCCATCAGTTTGTCTTTAAGTTTTTTAAACCACTCTTTTCTGTCGTATTTGATTTGCCATCTCCTTTCCATCTCCAAACTTGGTACCTTCATTTTGTGAAATGCAAACAGTTATCATTGTAATTACTTTTTATCAAACAATTAGTCCCTTAAATTTGGGTGTACTGATCCTTTAAACTTCCAGCTGTCAGGCTAGAAATCATCAGATTTTGTCCTAAAGTTTACATAATTGACTACTTAATGAGGCTGATTTATTGTTGCATGTTTCTGTACATGTGCACAGGTACTCATATGGATCCACTAATTTTTATCCAGTATCCTACAAAGAATCCTATCTCTGAACTTATGAATCTATATCATTTTTATTCACATGCCTAACAATCTTTTTATTTACTTCATGTATTCACACAAGTAATTACAGCAGCATGTGTGTATTTATCTGTTTACATGTACGTTGGTATTTTCCTCCCTCTCATTTTTCTCTAAGCTATAGAAGAACATCGGTGTGGAGTCTGTGTAGGCAGAGCCAAACAATCAATCCTCCCAAGCGTCACACAAGCACAAAATCACACAACGCACTCGCACACACTGTGGGCACCGTGTGGATGTGTCCTGCATACAGATGCCCCGTATTTTTTGGCACAAGCTTGCGTGAAGCCAGAGGGTACAGGTCACCGAAAGAGAGAGAGAGAAAGAGAGAGAAACACCACGGGAGACTTTCAGCAACTAAATCGAAGTGTTTCGCTGAGTGAACACTAGAATAAATACAAAACGTTAAAATGCAAGCGTGAATGCATGTTCAAGAATGTCCTGGATTTGTTGTTCAGATGGAGAAAAATGTGCTGTTCTGTGCAGATGGGACTGATTCTTTAGTAAAACCAGATGCTGCACACAAATGTACACTTAGACATAGCATTACGTCACTCAGTAAATCCTGAGTGAGCAAACAAAACACAGACATGACAGACTGAGTGCATCTTCACCTGTCCTTCCTCTGATTTATAACACGACCTTCTACGGGAAACAAGATGTTTCAAAGAGCTGCAGACAGCGAGTAGAGTGCCGTGGAGACCTGGCTGCGACTGACCCCAGCCGAGGCTTTACTTCCTGTCGTCGCCATGGACACACTTCCTGGCCCCGGGTTTAGGGCAGCGGAAAAAACAGCAGCCGCCAAGGGAGAGAGAGACAGGCAGAAAAGGAGAGAGGGTAGAGAGAGAGGGGCGAGAAAGGGAGAGCAAAAAGGATGGAGGGAGGAAGAGAAGGGGAAAAAAAAAAAGAAGCAGCAGCTGGACTCTGCATCGGAATTAAAACTGGAGCTAATCCCTTTCTGCATTGTTCAACACTACCCCCTTCCTCTTCCCCTCAGGGCTTTATGGAGACACATTTTGCAGACAGCGGCTCTCATTTGCCAAAAATACGCACGGAAGACGATTCAGACGTATCCAAAGGAACACGTTTAGGCTGCACATTAGACTTTGACTAGCAGCTTTGTTGACAACATACTAGCACTATTAGTCCGATTGAACTGTACAGGACTCACTTAGTTGCATAAGACAAACCTGAAGCATATTGCTCCTGATGATATGGATCAGAAAACACTCACATAGGTCATTCTTTTGTTGTTTAAGCTGGAGGGATTTTTGCTTCAAACATAACACAGACACATATGAAGGCTGCAAATTAGCCTTTATCTCTATCAGTCATGTATTTACAGTGCATGAAATACTGATCCTTCTGTAGTCTTTACTGATAGTGTGAATACCTCAACAGTTTCTATGAAGTACTCATGGTCTGCACGCCTGTAAAAGGGTGGATAATGTCTTTAACTGTGTGCACCAATAGCTGTACGAAAATGAACAGCTGCATGCGCCACACACGTGGATGAGTGGTCCGGCGTGAGCAGGAGACGTGGAGATGGGGATGGAGTAACTCACTCTCTCCTATCTCTGTCGCTGGAGCTGCCTTCTGCTTAATCTAAATCCTAAATGGCAAACGCTTCATCGTGGCTGCAAGGAAAAGACCAGATGGTCACGACTAAAACCAGAGAGAGAGAGACAGACAGACAGAGAGAGAGAGAGACAGACACAGAGAGAGAGAGACCAGATGTGGTGTGTAGAGACGCAGGAAGAGATACTGGCTGCATAAAAGGAAGAGAAATAAATAAGGCTGACACGGAGGAGATGAAGGTAAAAGGGTTAGAGCATGTGCAGAAATACCAGGAGTGAGTTATTGAGCCCCCCCACATGTGTAAACACACACACACACACACACACACACACACACACACACACACACACAGTCCTTTGTACTTCCTCTAATCAAAGACAAACCTCACGACTCGGTGACCCCGCAGTGACAGCGCTCAGGCCAAACGAGACGACGACAGCGCGCAGTCACGTAACGCACCCCCACAACACTGAACCGTTTAATTCCCTAATCCATTAAAATCCTGCTTCCATGCGGATAAGCTACCGTAAGCAAGTCAGTAACCTTCAGCACCTGATAAGTCGGCACAGTCAACAGGCTGTTTATGCTTTAAGGTAGTTTTAAGCCGCTGGTGTTGCTATTAGTAATGTCATTTCCTTTTGTTTTGATGATGCCGGTGTTGTCGACTGGAGCTTAAACAGACATTTTGCTCATGTGCTCCTGAGCTGACATGAGTTCTGTGGGCAAAATCACTGTAAGTGAACGCCTCTTATCAATCAGCGAAAATAAAAGAAGAAGGCATTCAATGTCAGTTGGTATTTGACAGTTTTGAATATTCGGTGCCACGGATACGTTTCAATCTGCACCAATTAAGTACTGAGGTTACCCAGCCACATACACTGCTGCTGTAAGAAAAAGCACAATGTGTTAAATTAGAAAGGTTTGTGCACATGGCCTTAGCAATAATGAAGCCACTAGAATTGGAACGATTAATTGATTAGCCAATTCATCGTTAAGTTGATCAATGGCAAAGTAATCTGCAGCTATTTTGATAATCAATTCATTGTTTCAGGCAAACAAAAACGTCAAACATTCGCTTGTTCCAGCTTCTCAAATGTGAGGATTTTTTTTTTTTTACGCCTATAAACTGAATATTTTTGGGTTTTGAACTGTTGGTCTGATAAAACAAGCAATTTAAATACGCCACTTTGGGCATTTGTCACAATTTGCTGACATTCTATAGACAAGACCAGGGTTCATTCAGCTTTTAAAGAGTAAAATTCAAGCACTTTCAAGGTACCTAAACCAAAAATTTCCAGATTCTCGAAGCCTTTATCATCACATCTAAATTGTTACTGCCACTATGTTACTGTTACTATGCCAGGAGACAACAAACAAATATGACGACAGGATCGTTTCATTTCAAATATTAAGAGATTTTTGGTTATGAGTGATTGTGTAGATGAAACACCAGATTATGTTGAAAATCAAGCATTTTTCAAGGAGTATATTGAGTAAATTACATTACAGCATTAAGATAACAAACCTTCAGGCATCTCTTGTGAGCAAACTGTGTTCAAAGTGTTCCGGCATCACATCTGCATATGTCAGATTCTGCACAAGACGAGAAGTGAGGCAAACTCCGAGGAGTCGTCGACTGATTGGCACACACAGCGTGAAGAGAGCGAGCGCACTCGTGAACACACAGCACAAACAAAAGAGAGAGTTAAAGTATTGGCAGATCCACCGCCTGCACAACAACTAGATTTAGCCATGAAGCATTGCGTCACACATACTTGTGTGTTTGCAGAGGATTATCTATCATAAATCCTCATGATAAATAATCAGAGAACAGGTATATCACATCGCCTCAGCGCTAATCTCATAGCACTGAAGAGGAACGATATCTTGTGCTGCCAGGATGTTGTCTGTGGCCTACATGGTTCGGCCTGACGAGTTAAACTGCCACCGAACGTCAGGCTTGATGACAATCTATTGCATCATGCAGACTGAAAGCACATCCCTCGATAGCGATAATGTGATACAGACATCTTTGAGTTTTTGTGCATGTTCATATGTCTCACGTGATCGATTTAGGATTTGAAAACACCTATTTTGAATCTTAGCAATAAAGCAGTGTAATATAAGCATACTTCCTGACTGTATTCCTTGTGCAAACCTTTATGTCTGCAGCTAACGATATAGATCACGCTCCTACAGTACAAAATATACTGCCAGACATACAAAGTGAATGTGATTTCACACGATTTCATCTTCAATCTTGTTTTCCTAAAACACGACAAAATCTGGCATTTGTGTTGATTACTGTAACTCATTTCCCATGCAAATAAATTCATTTCAAGAATTCCCTTGAATAAAGTGTTGTCATATTGTGTTGAAAGAGCTGTGGGCACTTATTTTGTGACATTAAACTGTTTCAAGAAAATGCCTGAAACAAGTAAATGGACTGGAAATGAGTGGAATCGTCTCACCTCACTGCCTCTCTCACCTAACGAGATGTTAAGACCGAGCACATGATTAAATGGCTATTTTAAATGTACAATCATCACTGAAATGCAACAGACACGACTAATATGATCTTGACTGTCATGCACTCTGACAGTTTATGTTCACAGCAGCACACAGAGTTGCTGTGTGTCACAGCAGTGGTGGTAGGAACCAGATTTGAAAAATCATGGAAATGTATTTGTGTCATCGATGCTTCATTAGCGTTTGGGCTTTATGGAAGATAAAAATATCTTTGTGCCTCTGGGAGGAGAGAGGATGAGGAGGGGAGGGGCTGGCTTGTGTGTGCACGAATGTGCGTGGCGACGAAACGAGGAGGCGAGTTTTTCCTTTTGCTGTGAATGTGTATGCGTTTGCGGTCTGTTTGTGCACAAGCGAGATCGCAACAGAGACGTCGTTCTGAGCAAAACTTCCAGGCAAAAAGTGACAAAAGGTGCAAATCACCAAGCTGACGTCAGCCTCTCCAGACATCCTGCTGTGAAGTCAAAAATATCTCCCCTCCTCATCTCTGCCTCCTTCACTCCGTAGCTCTTCCTCACTTCTTCCTCCTGCTCCTTCATCAAAACCACACTGCAGGCTTTTATGAGCATGTACGCAGCGATGCATGAAAACCTGTGCTGGTGACCATGAGACCAAAAAAAACAAACAACAAAGCACAAAATGAAGCAACTTTGTAGCTGAAAATTGCAGGAAAATGAATCCAAAAACATTTATATTTCAAGCAAATTCAACCATCTGAAATCAAACTAAAACACATTTTCACCCGTCTCTGCTTTTCAGGCTCATCCAAGAGCAGTTTACCACAAATAGCAACATAATGTATGACTAACACACCTTTCTGACCTGTTCTGACAACGAATGAAAGACTAAATTGAGCACCATTACAGCAAATTGCACTAATTTCAGATCCATTCGTTTTCACCGTGACCTGCTGGAATGATGAGTAGTAACATGTTTTTAACAACTAGCTGTCGTGTCTAAATTGGGCAGTTGAGCTAAATGCTGAAACAAGGGGCCAGAAGGTTCGCGATTGCTAGACTGCTTCAGCCCTGGATACCTAAAGAACCAGCAAAATTGGGATACAACCTAAATCCTCACCCATTTGGAGAGTTATCACTCGATTGAATGGGCATTTTCAATGGTTATCAGCCTCATAGGTATGGATTAGACGGGGCCTGCTACTAGTACCTACTAGTAGGTTCAGAAGGCCGTTATTTATTCACATGGTTAATCACTCATGTCACGCCCCTCGGCGTCTCTCGGCACTTAGGTTTAGGCAACAAAACTACTTGGTTAGGTTTAGGAAAAGATCAAGGTTTGAGTAGAAAATAAGTAAGTTGCGTGATGTAAGTCACGTACGTAACGTTGACTTTTGGGTAAGAGTCCTGTGTTTGTTTGACTCATCCACCCACCCCAGCCTCCTCCTGCTTGTGTGGACTTTGTCGCTCTTTATATTACGTCACCTGAACATGCTGCATTGGCTCACTGAAATAAATGGGTGATAACAGCCCCCAGGACCTACTAGTAGGTTTAGTAAGCCCCTATTAGCCCATATATTTGGGGCAGATGTGTGATGATAATGCATATTCAATAGCCTGAAATCCTGGTGTAAACTCATCCACAGGCCTAGCATCATCCACATTAAACAAAGCTCAGCCAGCACAGAGACAGGCAATGAATCGATAGAGAGCCCAGACTGGCTACAAAGTCAAACAGAAAGCAAAACAAAAGACATATAGTGTGAACGTGCATCATCCTTAATGTTAAATATTTTGTATCTCCAATTTGTTTATTAATGGTTTATTTAGTTTAAGAAGTAGGGGATATTTCTCAAATTTGGAGATACATGTTTTTCACTGGACAGCGGTGATTTCTAGTTATGTGGCTCAACTGATTTGGAGCAAACGGGCTAAAACATTCAAAACCACCAGAAGGGTTGTTTGAGGTCCAGATTTTTTGAATTAAAAAAACATTTTATTCCTCTTGACAAATCATGATCCCAGTATTCAACAAAACAATCAGGATTATACCTTTTGCCCCTAAATGTGCAGCTCTGCTTCAAAAACGAGCGAGAGAGCCAGACAGACAGGTGGCCGGGTAGTCAAGCGGGAAAAATAATTATGAGCCAAAAACATTCAGACAGTCAGCCTGCAGGGAAACGCTGTCAGATGTTTTGATTGGTTGTCCAATAATCAAGAAAATCAAACAGGAGTCTGGCTGGTTTCTCATGATCAGCTGATGACATGTCTGGCTGTGTGTGTGTGTGTGTGTGTGTGTGTGTGTGTGTATGTGTGTGTGTATATAAAGGGGCACAGAATTAAAAAGACAAGCAGAAAAGGGCCTGAAGGAGAGGAAGTGAAAGAGAGGGATGAGGCGGTGTTGAGATGTTTAACTCGAGCAGCCTGTTGTAAGTTATGCTTTCAGTGAGCTCCGACTTGTGTTCAAGACGCGTTTACAACCCGTCTCCTGATGCGAAGATGAGAGCCAGATGGCAGAGCAGTCACTCTAATGGCATCTCGTTTCCTCAAGGGGTTGAAGTTCACAGAACAAATTCATCATTTGAAGATGAAAGAGGTGAAAAGGACACGGATACTCTGTGGACAGGAAGCAGGAAAAGCAGGAACATTAATTTTCACCTAAAAAGCTGATTATGAAGTTTAAAGCCTCCTTCAATCCTAAATTCAACCACAGCAGAGCAGCCTAAATGAAGAAGAAGCAGACAAGGTGAAGAAAGTTACACCTAATCTCTGAGTAAATACATCAAGCATCACATATTAATAATATTTGATACATGTAAGAGGATCCTTCAAACAGAATTTCTTGGAAATTACTTTTAAAATACTGTACATAGGGATCTTGTACCTTTCTATGATATCTGAAAAGCTGAGCTGGTTACACATCATGAAGCAACAGCAAGAACTGCGTCCATCTTGTTTGCTTCCGACTGAAACCTGTCAACGCTCGCCAAGTCCTAATTACAACTTCTGAAGTTGTAAATACAAGTTTACGAGGAGCACATGAAGGCAAACACGACTGCTGCTTTACAGCTGCTCAAAAAATGTTTGAGTTTGACATAAAATTCCACTATCTTGGATTACGAATTCAAGGTGGTAAGTGTCTACTTTGCGATTATCGGGCTAACGTCATCCTGGTGTCTGACTGGTGTTGTATCAAAGTCTGTTTCCCCTAACCTTAACCTGAGCCAAAACATATCCCTACCACCAGTTATTTTCTTTGTTGTCTGACGTAAGCGCATACATACATATATTTCACAGGGTGTACCAAATGATTATAACTACACAAGTTATAATCCAGTATAGTGTTTTTGTGTACTGCAGATTAGCTCCCTTACTTTAAAGCAATGGGAAAAACTCTTATTTGATTTCTTGCTGAGAGTTGGATGAGAAGATCACCTCCCTCTAGAAAACTAGCTTAGCTTAGCATAAAGACTGGAAACGGGACAACAGCTAGCCTGGCTCACCACTTACGGTGATGACACAACTCCAGGAGGTTACTGTGCCTGACCAAGAAGCAGTCTGGCACATAACTGTCCGTAAAGCCACAAATTGTCACTTCTACATTTCAGTCTTTATGCTCAGCTAATTAGCTGCAGGTTGTAGCATCATATTTAGCAGACAAACATAAGAGTGGTATCATTTTCTTTTCTCACATCCTCACAGTCTCCAACACCTTTTCTTCACTATCCAGCGCCCCCTCCCTTATCTTGTTGCTTTACTTTCTCCATTCACTCTTCACCACCTCCGCCCTTCCCTCTCGTTCACTCCCATTATCACATTTGTCTTTTTCCTCGTCGTGCTGCTCACGTAATCTCACACATTCTATTATTTCCCCTCTTTCTCTCTCCGAGACTCTTCCAACAAGAATCTTACAATCTGATGTATGTGAACCCGGCCTGCCCATCTTCTTGTTTTAATCTCTCCCTGACACACATTACACAAAGGAGATCACAATGATGTAAATCAATCTCCATCTCCATCGGGTCGGCAGACTTTTCCAACAACTTTGCCCTAATCTTGACCATAAAAGGCAAAAATTATACATTTTGGGAAATACACATATTCCCTTTCTTGCCGAGAGGTAGTTAATATATGACGTGTTAAATGGGGAGCTTTAGAGGAAGTGATGGGCAGATTTTTTCATCCCTTGGACAGAACCAGGCTAGCCGTTTCCCGTCCTTATGCTAAGCTAAGCTAAACGGCTGCTGGCGGTAGCGTCATATTTAACTCAGCAAATAAGCGTATTTCCTTAAATGTCAAACTTATTCCTTTACCATCTTTAATCAGAATGATTTGATTTGATTTTGGTAGTGCTTGTGTGGGGCCGTGCACTGCCTGGAAGACTGCACCCAGGGAATCAAAATCCTTAAACCTGACAAATCAGACATCTCGTGTTAAGTTAGTTTAGCTTAGCATGAAGAGTGAAAACAGCTAGAGGGTTAAACATTTAGCCCGGCTCTGTCCAAAGGTTAAAAATTAACATGTTATAGCTTGTTTGCTTGATGTGTCCAAAACAACATGTTGTGGTTTAATGTGCTGAACTATTGTTTGTCCGGGAGCAGTGACTATTCTTTTAAAAGCATCGCTTTGTCAATTATGTGTCAGTTAAATGTCAACTGTCCTATCGAGCTGGATTTGGCTTTGAGGGCCGTGTGTCCTGAATTCTTGAGAAGCAGAAACATCCATTTATTTCTGCCTAAAAAATAACTTCATTATAAAAAACAGTGAAGACTGAATCCTGCATGATGAAAAAAAGAGCTCTTACTTTATTACTCCCATGGTGGAGGCCTTTTTTGACTGTAGCAGGAGAGTACAGCCTGAGCCATGACGTGACTTTTCTACCCTGAAAACAACACCAACACCTCCACCACACACACAGTATACTCCCTCGCTCTTACTCCGTCTCTCTCCCAGCAATTTGCAAACAAATGCAAAGAAACAAGCACAGGTGACACACACACTGGGTCAAAATTACTTACGCAGACATGCAAAGCAATCCTCATAACTGGGCCCACTCTCACTTTGATGGTGCAAGGTTTGTTTCCCACTCACTTTGCACACAGCACCTTTGCATAACTAACTTCAAACCGATGACTGAACAAACAAAAAAAAAGAGAAAAGAAAAAAAGGTTCCTGTTTGGCTCCTGCCTGATCCCAGATGGAGAAATGGCTAGATGGAAAAATGCTGCTGGAGCATTTGGACAAGGCGGGAAAGAAAATTGTATCATGCGTATCATGCCAGTGAGCTGATGTATTAGCTGAAAGTCTTTTCTGCTTTTTGGGATACACCAAAATAGCACCTTCTTTTGCACAAGATACATAAAAGACATGCAGGTTTTCTCCAGCTGCCATCCTTCTCTTCATCCGCTGCATATTGTCACACTGTGTAGGTGTGTTTGTATGTTTTTAAGTCTGTGTCTGTATTTGACAGACATCTGCACAAACCCACATTCTCACCTTTTTCAAGCGATTATCATTGTGCCTTCGACAACACGTTTTTTACTCCCCTATTGTTGGCCTGTGGTATTTACGAGTGTGAAGCATATGCAGGAGTGTTAGCCTGCGACTCAGGGTTTGTTCAGTGTGCCTATCACTGCCTTTACAACAGCTGCCGTTTCGCCTGTCAGGAGGAGAAGAGTTGGAAAATAGCAGTGGTGGACGCCAACATTTACTCATGTACTGTACTTTAGTAAGTACATATTCAAGATACTTGTACTTTACTTGAGTATTTCCATTTTATACAACTTTATATTTCTTCTCCACTACATCTCAGAGGCAAATATAGGTTACATCTGTATAACTGTATGTGTGCGTGGTCATGCTCTTGTACTGTATTTCTATATTTGTGAGGACCAAATGTCTTAACATGTGACAAAAAGTGAGAACATTTGTGAATTTGGTGGTTAAATTAGGACCAAACATTCAGACCAACATACATAGATATGCACACACACCCCAGTGTTTTTGAGTATTTTAGCAAAACTACATTCAGTTCAAAAATAATTTTACAGAGCTACAAACTTGCACACAGACATGAAGACACACACAGACACACACGCACACACACACACACACACACACACACACACACCCACAGACAGTTACACAGCAGGCCTTGGTCCGGATGCCGGCATTCTCCACAGTGATAATGGGGCTGTATCCCACTGTAATGCACAGTTCACTGTGGCTGGCTTTGCTCCAGATGGAGAGGCAGCGAGGAAAAGGAACAGGATGCCATAACCTCGCCTCACACAGTGGACAAGAGCCACAGCTGCAGACACACACATTTACACTCACACAGACACACAAGGATAAACAGGCCAGAGCGCCCACGCCTGCATCAACCCACATGAATGCTTGCATCTCCAGAATAACAGACACACTCGACATATCTACTATATATGTTTTAATGAAACATAGAAACAGATACGGTTGTGCTCAGAGACACACTTGCAAACACGCACACACAGTTCCGTGCACAGCGGCCGCTACATTCACCATAAAAATGCAAAAAAAAACAACAAAATCACACATTTACACTCACCCTTATATAAAGTACACTTCATAAATAGTGCTGGCTGTAATCATGCAGGTCCACTGTCTGACAAGAGCAGAAAGTAAAGGTGGTGCCGGTGTTGGAAGCGGTGAAGGAGTGGGAGGTGGAGAAACTGCCTTTTGTTGTATTTTCAGGCTGTGTGCGACAAGAAAGGCAGAGGAGCCGCTATGTGTGAGAGGATTTGTCGCTGAAAAGTAATGTTATTCCGCCCCGTTCTGACCTGTTTAGACAAGGAATCCAAAAAGCCTCCTTTAGCAGTTCTGCACCGGAGCTGGTTTACTCCCTCAGAGGCAGAGCTGGGGGAAAATGGAGGTTGCAACAAGATCCGCACAACATAGTCAGTGTTAGCTTTTCAATTTATTTAAATCTGCACTTGCACTTAGTTGCTTGTTTAAAATAGTGTTATTCCGATTCTTCCTTCAGCTGTTTCACTGATGCAAGTGCAAATCTTTTTAGCCACGCTAGCAGTGTGACTTTAGGAATGGCAATGTTGGTCAGTCCCCCACTTTAGTCTGCACTACAGGATGTAAGTACAACCTCAAAGAGCAGCTAGCATAACTGCTGACTCTGTATCTTGTTAAAAAGTGGTCTCTTCTTGTTCAAACAAATTGCTGCCGATAGAAAAATGCAACTGAGTTCTGACTGGTATGAATAAAACAGGTTAGAGACAGTCATGGTTTTGCATTGCATCTTCAAACAGGGATAACATGCCCCAAAACACACAGTTTCTTATGTAACTTTTGAGCCACAGAACCTCTACTGCTAAATTTTATGGACGCCAATCCAATTCCTCCAACTCCACTTATTATGTAACATATTGATAGTCTCAGATACTAAACTTTGTTGTGTCAAGATTGCCATCCAATTGTCACATTGCTGTGATAAAACTCTATTTGAGATCACATCGTAGTTAGTTAGCAGTAAATTATTTGACGTGTTGTAATCCTTTGCTGCTGTTTTTGTATTCCTCTGAGGGGTTTTGGTGTCTACTCATACACACATACCTAGCACACACACCAAAAGGCATTTACACACAAGTGCACATCTGAGACCTTGGGTTACATAATAACAATTCTATGCCTCTTTGTTTGTCTCGTTCTCTGCAGGACTCAAAAGTACCAGGCAGAGGGATAACTTATTTTTAGACAGCGTTACTTGCATTCTGCCTTTTGTCTACTATAACAATCTTCTTATCTAACAGGATATTGTACTGCCGCATAGCCAACATACCTGTTAACACTGTATGACTGAGAAATATGTTTGATCAATATGAGCTTTTGAATTTCAGCACCAATACTTTTTTTGCCAGGAAGAGTGCACATTAAAAGGTAGAAAGATAATAAAAAAACCTCACTGCAGGTTTTACAGGCTTTTGGTGCAGTGCCTCTGATCAAGGATCTTTAAATAACTTAAAATAAGTAAGGACCAGTTTGAAAAGTGTTATTTTGTCAGTGAAGAAAGTCTTGCATTAGCCTGTGAAAAAGAATTTAGAATTACTCTTGATCTTGAATTGTCAGCATTTTAGAGAAGATAAAAAGACGTGGGCGGAGAGTGCATCCATACCCTGAGCCTTAATCTACAGTAACTGCCACTAGAAACACAAGAGCTTCTGCTGCTCTGAATCTAAGAAAAAAAAAATGGGGAGGAGGGAGACGTAAGACGTCCTATATAGAGGAAGAGGAGGTGAGAGAAAAGAGAGGGGGAGAAAGAGGTGAAAAAAGAGAGGAAGGAAAGGAAGGAAGGAAAGCAGGATGAGGGAAGAAGAAGAGGGAGGGGAGGAGGACGGAGGGGTGGGGTGTAGTCTGAGTCATCGTCAGTTACTGCCATCATCTGAGCCGAAGGGGGAGACGAGACCAGACACACACACACACACACACACACACACACACACACACACACACACGGAGAGGAGAGGCAATCTTTAATGGCAGCTTCCCCTTCCCTTTCACTAACGGGGACGTGGAGTCAAATGGTCAGGGACTGTGGGGAATGGCTGTCTGTATTAGAACCATTGACCCCTCTCTGACACACACACACACATATATAAATGGGCCGGAGTCCCCAACAGTCCATTAGAGATTAAACAAGTTGTTCACTCCATGCTTCAGACTCCAGGCGTGACTCAAACTTTCAGATTACTCTGCCTGCTCGCCTGCCTCCTCTCCTCCCCTCTCTTTCTCTTCAACTCATCCTCTATTGCTCTCCTCCGTCTCTCTTTCTATCGCTCAGTCCTCTCTATTGTTCCATTAATGGATTAAGCAGGCTGGTACCAGGGATGTAGATGGGTGCAATTCAGAGGAAATGAAACTCAGTCAATCACCCTGCATCGGGGGGACGTTAGACATCTAACTGCCGCAGTTTACCTGCCTGCCTGTCTTCATCGTCTCTTCACATTACGGCTCTATTATGGATTTCTATAATAACACAACTGTAGACGAATTCACAGAAGGACTCCATGTGCCGTCCTGCTATTTCTCCTCCACATTATTGAGGTAATAACTCACAGTTAAATGAGTGTTCCCGTTGGCAAAGCAGGACTATGGGGATATTTATAAGAATTCAACAAGAGTTGCACCTCATTCTGTTGAACAAGACTAAGAGTCTACAGCCATGCTAGCGGCTCTGCAAGGCTGAATTACGACACTGTGGTGTATGAGCTAAACGGTAATGCTAGCATGGCTGTAGACTGACTGCTATTGTTTACTTCATCAATCTGGTGGCCTCCGCCCAGGGACTACAGATGAAAATGAGCTTTTAGCTGTATCTGGTGCAATAAATGTTTTGGGCATTGTCCCGATTAAATGAAAATAAGATAAACATGCTCACAATGACAATGCTAACACACTGGTGTTTGGCAGGTATAATGCTTTCAATGTTCATGTTAGCTAACATTTGCTAATAAGCCTATCAATAAACAAAAAGTACGGCTGAGGCTGATGGGAATGTAATTAGTTTTGCAGGTATTTGCTCATAAAACAAAGTATTGGACAAATTAAAATTTGGACCTGATAATGTTGCTAGGTGGTTAGCCAAGGGATCTCCAAAGTTGTTACAGTTCACCCTGAGAGGAACAGTTGTTGAGACATTTCACTCAAAACCACAAATGCCAACCTGCTGGCGGTGCTATAGAAAAAGTCAAGGGGTCACTAAAATCATTAGGATTAATCCTCTGGGCATCGCGGATATCTGCCAATTTCATGCAAATCCATAATTAATTTAAAGCTTGAGAAAACATCCTTTTTCGGATACGTAGTTCATAGTAAAGCTACCTAAAGAGCACTTATGCAGCCATCAAAGTACCCACAATTACCATGAAGAACAACCGCAAGGATACTGCTTTTTTACCATCATTACCAACACATGTGAACTGACTAGGAATCATCACAAGATGCAGCAGTAGCGGATATCATTATGAAAGATTGGTAATTAGCTCCTTGGTTACCAAACCACTCGCCTTAGCAACCAAAAGCAGCTCACAGCTCTGTCTTCTATACAGTAATTATCTGTATGGATGAAATGGAACTTTCATCACTAAGATTGCTTGGATTCAATTACTGCTTATGTAATACCACCATTAAATATCCATTTGCTCCATTGCATATCCTTGTTGTCCTCCTAATGTGAGACTAGCTGCTGCATGAGGTCTTTAAAAAGAAACATGGCAGGGTTATTTATTGTTTCCCTCTGTTTTTCTCATTCATGTGATGCTTTCAGTCTTTCCGTCTGCGCTTTGCCTTTCCTGTTAATGCTGAAGTAAAATGGACTTTCCCAAGAGGGCAATGTTAACCTTCATTTAAAAAGGAACTTGTATATAATCAGACTGTTCCCTTTTACTGCTAAACTACTGAATGTAGCTACATGCACACACAACAATCCTTTACTGGTGTCTCTCCTCCAGATAAAGCTATTCACTCGACTTCCAAAATGGCACCAGACAAGAGCAAATATAATCTTTACATTACTAAACTGTGCATTTGCCTTTAAGCTTTAGGTAAATCATTTGTGTAAATGTAGCTTCATAATAGACAAAATGGATCCTCAATTACCAGAGATGTCATTTGAAAAGAAGAGGCAGGCAAGTAGTTTTTAAGACAATTTCAACACGGATTGAGCAAAATCTAATTTAACTCATCAATGAGAAGATGTTCCAAGTGTTGAATACTAAGTGCAGCACAGAAAGAAACGACGTGGGACCAGACTGAAATGGGCAGATGTGGCTTGTGGGCTGCTTGTTGCCCACTGCGGGTTTAGTCCAAAAACTCTGTGAAAAAGGTATTACATTACTTCTAGTCAGGCCTTTGTGTAATGGTACAATGCATTAGTGCAAGCTGCAGTACCTCGAGCACTAGGTGGGTACACAGGTCCCCAGAGTGTTACATAAACAACATACACAGAGCAAGTTTGACGCTTGCATCGCATTTGATCAGTTTGAGTCGAAGCGGAGAGAAGGTACACGTGTGTGTGTGTGTGTGTGTGTGTGTGTGTGTGTGTGTGTGTGTGTGTGTGTGTGTGAGTGTGCGTGCACTTTGTGAGTTTTTCATCTCTGTGGCAAGGAGGTTAACCCGATTCCCGAGGCTTTTTCAACCACACATACACCACATGAACATACACACACAGTCCTGAACACACATACACTAGAGAAGGGGATGGAGGTAATGACATTAAGGCAGGCGCGTTCTGAACTGATGAGTTCAGGAAGCAAACTTCCTTTTTCCAGACGGATGACATGGATGGATGCTCATAGTTGAGACAGCTGTGTGAACAGACATCCAGAAATGCCAGAAAACAGGTTTTAAAAGAAGATTTTAAAGCTAAAACATGTATTTCACAAGGTATTAAACGAAAACAGTGCACCAACCAAAAATCTCCCATAAAACATGTTCAAACAGTCTCTCATTAAGTACATAAGGACAACAGTTGGTCTTATTCAGGGTGGCATAAAAAAACAACCGCTCTGAATCACCTCAGCAACACAAAGTGTCTCATCAAGGCTCATGGCTCATCAGAGCAACTGTTATAGACCCGTACTTTCCACCCACGCCACAAGCTTCTTCATCACACACAGGCACACACACACACAAATATCCGTCATCATCCAAAGAACAGATGAAGAAGCACAAACACACACCAGGCCCCCCGACGGGCACTGCCAGCTTCTCCACGTGTCCTCGTCTGTCGCAAGACAAAAACTGGCCAAAAAGTTAGTTGTGTATTACACACACAGATACACACAAACACACACCAGGGTTATTGCAGTTCAGGAGTTTTCAATTCTTTTTTAGTTTTTGAGGTATTTCTAATCTTTTTGTTAGTTATATTTTAATCACATTTTAAGCCTGTTGAGAGAAAGGACGGCCCTGAAATTTCGTAGTGCAACATTTTGGAAAATACATTTGTTCGCTTCCTTACCGAGAGTTAGGTGAGAAGATCAATACCACTCACTTGTCCGTACGTTAAATATGAAGCTATTGAAAGGCGACGATTAGCTTGGCTTAACACAAAGCTTGTAAACAGCTAGGGGAAAACAGCTCGGTCCAATGGTAGCAAAAGGTACTGGAAGGCACTGTAGGAAATTGACTTTAATGGTGAAGTAATCGTGATTTTTGTGTGTGTGCGTACATGAGTGTGAGGGTCTGTGCAGATGTAGATGAGAAGACCATGTGAAATGCATCAGCGCGACAGGCCTCTGCCGAGCAGCCGACTACAGCGCATTCAGTCTCATGATGTTTCCTACTTGACTCCAACTTAGCTCAAACAGTGCGATGGCGCTCAGGAAGTGGCGGAGAGTTTGTGAGAGTGTGATCAAACACACATTTACACTAATGAACACACTGAAAGACGAGGGTGAAAAAACAGTTGGATGCAGGGAATCCTGTAACACCTGAAACACACACACACACACACACTGCAGAACTGTATTCACCTCCCTTCCCGCCCGCTGCTTCAATCGAATCAACTCTTATCAAATCCAATCAGACCCACTGAGGTGTATAATTTGGACTCGAGCGGCAGAGTAGATTATGCACACGGACGAAGGCGAATGACCTGATTCAACGTGTGCACGTATGTGTGTGCATGTAATACAGAGAGGAAGAGAGTGTTAGTGTGTGTGCATAACCACGTGTTGGTGCATGTGTGCGCTTCCGCCCATCTGCACTGTTGCTGTTTATGTAGCTCTGCCCGTCTGTGTAGGCTTAGATGTACTGCATGTGTGTGTAGATCATTTCATCCATTATTCTGGCCACTGTGAAACGCTGCCAGTCAGACAGATTGGGCTTATGAAACTCTTCCACAGTTGTGTTAAGGCGGGCAACGACCCTCCGTTTCTCCCTCCATCCATAAAATCAACAGAATGATTCCAGTTTTGCACAAAGCCACGCTAAAGTCGTACCTTTTTACATCCTCACTACCCTGTTGATGCGTTGCTGCTCCACCCCAAAAGGAGAAAATTTGAAAACTCTGCAGCACGTTGTATTTGCATAGATACGATTACAACGCAGAGCAGATAAACAGCATCAAAAGTGGAAGCAAGCATTAAAAAGTAGCTTTCTGCTGGTGTAGGTGTCACTTGTAGCACAGCAACCCGACTGACCACGCAACCGAGCAGTTGCTGGAGGGATTAAATCTGGGTTTTTGGTCTGTGTGGCTGCAGCCTGAGAGAGAAAGGCTTAACCTTTGTGGCACTGGGGAATTCAAAATAAATCATTGCACATGCTTCGGATATTCAAACACTGTATCAAGGTAAATCTCTCCTTCAGGTTAAAAGGCTGATAAATTGTGACTGGCTGCTCATTTCCTCTTCCAAGTAACATATTCCTAACTAAACATCGACATAATACAAATACATTAACCTGCAAACGAAATGGCACATATTCATATACTAATACGAGTGGGTGGAATTGGATAACAAAACCCACTTAATCTGTGACAGGGAATAAAAAAATAATTATAACCGGAGATGTAACTGGACATTCTGACTTCCCTTTTAAGGCATTACTTCCTCTTTGCCCGAGAGCAGATCATCCAGTGCTTTGGCTGAGTACAACACAATAAACAGTGTTTGTTATAGACATTTTTAAAACGGGGGGGCGGTAAGCTTGGCTCTGGGTGCTGGTTTCACTCTCGGCCCAGTCCTACTCTGTCCTGTTCGCAGTATCACTTCCTGTGAACCCAATGACTCAGATGGAGAAATCAGGCTAAAGTTTCCTATGCAATTTCACCTGATCTACAGTTGTGAGTGTTAGGGCTGTACCGGAATCAGAATTTTCCAAGCCAGCTCTCAATTTCCAGTTCAGGACAAACATTCGACTTTGAATACACAGTCAAATAAAAAGAAATTGTGAGTCCTGGTCACGGTTCAGTAATAAAATCCTTGAGGACTGAGGAGCGTCTCTCTCTCTCTCGCGTGGCTCCTGACAGCGCTGTCAGCCAAAGAGTCAATCACATTGGACGGCTGGAGGTTGTACCAGCGTCTCGTTCAAAAGAAATTTAGCTCACTTTTGCTAACATTCAGCAGCAGAACAGCGAACAGAAACGAGTCGCGCCGGCCCTCCGTCATTTCAATCACCCTTCGCTATTTCCGTTACAGTTAGTTTTGTAGTTAGGTCATTTTGAGATAAGACTCATATTGTACAAGCTTATAACCTGCCATGCTGTAATGCTGCATGGCTCTGTGTACATTGACGCAGCTAAAAGAAGTGCAGTGATTTGACTGACAAGTGAGGTTCAGCTCAGGGGCTTCTCAACAGCCTTTTTAAATCCAGGTATGGTCAATGGGAACCAAAGCCTTAACCTTTATTTATTCTAGTAGTTTGGCAGTTTACAGCAATGCCCTATTAAAAGCTTAGATAAAAACACAAACAGAGGCATTAATAGAAAAGAAGTACATAATTTACTAGATCAGTTTTGGAGTGCTGTTTGAATATACTGAACATTCGCAGTCAGAGGATTATTCCATAATGTTCTTGTTATCTGCATCACATCAAGCTTGCATCTGTTCTGGGCTGCAGGATTACAAAGCAAATTTTGTTGCAAGTTCTAACCTCAAGTTGTTTTGCTTGTTAAGTGTCTAGAACATGCGTGTTTGTTTACTTAAAGAAACATTTCTCCTGTTGAGTCAGAAAGTGGCATCTGCTTCACCAGCTTAATCTGTAAATGGACACCTAGAGCTGAGAAAAGTGAGCGGCAGCAGAAGACGATGTAAGCGATTACAGATTACAGGCAGTGATGTAACGTGGCGTGATGACACTGACCCTCTGTAACTCATAGCTTCCTGAGAGCCTGGCGCACACATGGCGAAAGTAAACAAATTCGCAGCAGGGGGAGGGATGGGAAACAAAAGGCATGGATGGTCTGACAGTGACATATCTGTTCCCTCTGTGTACCAGAAATCCAATGCTGCAGGAAGCGATCCTTTCAGACTCACGCCGAGGCTGCTCTGCTGAAAAACACGGGGTTGTTTTCATGATATCCGAGTCCCTACTTTGAGACCACACGCATTTGTGTTGGTTTTCAGCATGATGTGATCTTAATTACCCAGTCTGCTGTGTTGACATGCATTGTCGTCAGATCAGGCTGATACTGGGCTTTATTAAATATCAAATGTCGGCCTGTCAGTGTCGTCCACAGCTGATGCAATGGAGGTTAGCCTGGGTCTCATGATGATATAAAGGCTTTTTCAGAGACTTCTCACAAATCCTCAATCCTATTGGTAATTAAAATATATATATATTTTTTAAAAACCCTGAATATTAGCCAAGTCAGTGACAAGATTTTAGTTCTTCAAAGACAAAAACTGAATAGAGAGAGCTACATTTGGGTGTAAGCATCACACCTGTTTTGTTCAAAGTGTACTCTGGATAAAACATACAAAAACTAAATCCAAGGCTCTCTTTATACTAAAGCTTTCAAAAGCTTTCAGTCTAGTCAACTGACATTTGTTGGAAACTTTGTGATGCCCCCTGAGGTAGGCCAATGCCAAATGCATCGGGGCATTCAAAGTTTTTTTTAACAGGTACACTATTTTTTTCAACAAGCTAATGGAATAACTTTTTTAAAAGTCTTTTATGTGCCTTTGCCTGTGAATTTCTTTACACAATGTTGGTATTAAAAAACAACAACTTACAAAGCTCATAATGGTTGAGCCTGGATTGCTTCACAAGAATATTACCCTTTATTAAAAAGCAGCGTAGATGATAGCTGGCTACATTACTGACCTGTAAACTGTGATGTGAACTGTTTTACTATATGCCAACCTGCTGCAGTTTACTGAACTAGTGTGCAAATTCTGCTTCCTGCTAACGCTTAGCCATGCTAATGCTAGCAAGCCAGCTGTCAGCTAATATCAAGAAACATAAGCAGCAGGAGCAGATGAATTAGTGTGCAGACGTTGCACGTCTACTCGTCTGTAATGAAACTGATTATTAAATTGCTCTACTTAGTTGAAGCTTAGGTGACACTTCATAGCAGTATGGAGTAACTATGCTGGTGTTTATCACCCTGGCCTGTTATGTTTCATACCAAATGAAACCAAAAGGGAGAACAGAGGAAATAGATCAGTTATCGGTAAGCCCACGGAGTTTCATATCCTCATTTCCTGTGGTTACAGAAGTGACCCTACTTAAAACCAGAATGTCATTTTTGGTAAACTTGAGTGAATATATGGGTTTCAGTTTCAGTGAAGAGATGCTCGTCCGTGCATACTAAAAATACCTTTTCAAGATTTTGGTTGTCAGGCTGAAAACAGAAGCTACAATGTGGATCTTATGGTTATGATGAAGTGATTGTCTATTCTATTCCATTCCAATTTCTGTCATCTGGAATGTGTGACAATGAACAGCTTGCTGACAAGGGAGTCGTGAAAGTCCATGCAAAACCCAAACTGACATGTTTGTCTTTTGTTTTGATTGTTTCAAGTTGCACCAGTTTAACGCTGATCTTCTCGAAAAACTGTGTTTGACTCAGTGCCTGCAAACAGTCAACCACAAACATTCCCCTGGCGGCGGCGAGGGCACAACTGACACACAGAGAGGAAGTGAACCCGAGAGAGGAAGCACATTTCTGCTGCGCTGCCCAGTTTTTTTTTTCTCTGTCCGAGAAGACAGATCGATATGTATCAGACAGGAGGGGAGGCCGGCTCCCAAAAAGCTGAGTCAAGGCACACACACATACATTTGTACTTGTATATTTGTGAGGACCCTAGCCTCTAACCATCACAACTACATGCTGAACCCCCTTGTCTTCATTTTAACCTAAAACTAAATCTTATATTGTCCCTAAAACCATGGCTTAATCCTACTATGGTCCTTTGGAGGAAGTCAAAATGTCCACACTTTTCAAAAACCTCCTCATAAACCTGCAAGAATACACACACACACACACACACACACACACACACACACACACACACACACACACACACTCAAAGCACGAATTACAAGGACACTTTACTCTTGCTAGCACTTTATGAAAGACTCTAAACTTGACTAGAATTGACTACTCTTTCTGAAACTTGAAGAAACTTGCAGTTACCGTTTCAACAGAATAAAGTTGACTCTTCTCTATTCTACTGTACTGGGATTGTTTAACAGCTAGAAAAAAGTTCACAGTGTAGGGGGATAATATGACTGGAATGCATCCTGACAGGAAATGGACTGACAGCTGTCACGCTGTACAAGTGTCACACACTCTGAAGTGTTTGTGTGCAGTTTTGTATACTGTATGTGTGGCAGGGAAGGTCAGAAAATTAATCAGCAATTGTTTTAATTTTTAATTCATGAATTGTTTAAGTAATTTTATAAGCAAAAATGCTAAACGTTCCCTTGTTCCAGCTTCTCAATTGTGCGGATTCGCTGATTTTCTTTGTCTTATGTTAATGTCTCTGTTGGTCAGACCAAACAAGCAATTTGATGACGTAACCTTGGGCTCTGTGACACTGTGAAGGGCATTTTTCAATATTTTCTGACATTTTATAGAGCAGACAAGAAAATAATCATCAGATGAATCAATACTGAAAATAATCCTCAGTTGCAGCCCTACTTAAACATAGAATAAAACAGACTAAACAGGGTTCTGCATTGCAAAATACACTAAAACAATCAATCACAATGGCTTTCACTGCTCCCATTCTTTTTATCGTGCAAATATGAGTTCCTAAGAATTCACACTTATTTTAGGCAAAACAAAAGCTATTAAAACTTATTTTCACCTTTAAAAGATCGTCTTAACTTTACAAAACAGGCCTACGTTGCCCCTTCTGTTTCTTTTAAGACTTTTTATGTCAGCACTTTGAGTTGCTGTACAAAAAAAAAAGTCTTACCTTGCCTTAAACTTTAAATTCTACATTGTAGGCCCACAAAAATTCAACAAGAACATTATCAGAATACTTTTGTGACTCTAGCAGCGGATTAAAAAACAGACAATACAGAGATATTAGGTGATATAAACCAACTATTGGTGCTAGTCACCTCCACCCCAGCACACATACAATCAAACAGCGTTGGCAGGCCAGACACATCCATTCATAAAAAGACCTACCCCTTCCTCATCCGCTCACACACACACACACACACACACACACACACACACACACACACACAGGTGGTCGCCTCTTTCTTCGGACTGAATTTTGTGAGGGTTTAGAGATAATCTGCAGTGATCCTTACAAATACAGATATGGCCCAGTAAAAACATCACATACAACAAACTCCTATAGGCTAATATTATAATCAATAAAGTAACTTACTAGGATTCAATAGGAGAACATATAATAATAATCACTAAATCAAGTGTCTCTCAGTATTGTGGGAAAACTTGGCTGGGAAGTAAAGAAAAGGACATTGGATATGTGAATGCCTACAGGGACACTAAACCCAATCCAATTAGTTTAATCAATGGTGTGTTAAAAGCCCTCTTGAGAATGGGAAATTCATCAACTGGCCACTTAGCAGTCAAGTTCATGACTGAGTGGTGTCAAGTCACCAAGGCATTGCACATTTCACATGGCTTGTTACTTCACAGCACATTTTACTGATTAAAAAAAGTGTCCACAAAACGTTTCTATCTTTAAATATATTGATTTTTTTCAAATTGTTGTTTCATTTTTCAGCTATTTTGCCCAAATTCTTTGTAGTTAACAGGAAGAAAGTGTTCTTCCAGTGTCCCAAATATCTACTTGAATGAATATCATCCGCAAAATATGCCCTTATAGTCTCTATATATTTATTTATTTGGGTCTCAAACGCCCCATTTCTTCAACTTTTTTCCTCTGTGCAATTGACCTATTCACACAGCAATCATGTAGCGGTATGCGAGGAGAGAAATGATCCATATCCATGAATGGAGGAGGCTGACTGACTCCCAGCACGGTCCAATTAATGAACTACACCCTGGAGATTTTTGTCTTAAAGGAAAAGCCCCCCAAAAAAGCGGGTTGAACGTGAGAAACGCAGAGAAGGAGAGTTAAACAGAGATGTAGGCTACTCACCCCGAGCAGCAAAAATGAGACAGCTACAAGCAGGGAGAGAGATGCGGGAGTCTGCGGGAAGATAATCTCCTCTGGATCTCACAGAAAGCAGCTCTGTGGGAATTTAATTTCGGCCTAAGAGAGGACAGGCGTGCTGCAGGAAGAAAGAAAAAAAGTCCACTCCGTCAGTCTCGGTGGGATCGGTGCACTTTTGCGGTTTCAAGTCGTTCAGTGATGGATTTGAGTCTGTTTCATCAGCGTGGAGAAACGCGGCCGTGAAGGGGACACGGGGCAGATGAACTGTCAGTCAGTGTTTGGAAGTAATAAAACAGGAATGCCGGGTTTAGGATGATCTTGGTTCCTCTCTCTGTCCGTCTGCTTCGCTGTCCGCTGCTCTGTCACCGGCTGCTGAAACCTGGAAACGCCTTTTCCTCTCTCTCTCTCTCTCTGTCTCTCTCTCTCGGTCACGGTTAAGCACGCTGTCTGATTCGTCCAGAGATCGTCTATTGAAGACAACGGCTCACTCTATCAACAAACCCCTCAATAAATGAATGAATGAATATGTGAATGAAAATTTGGCCTGAGGAGCCAATCCAAGTGGACGTGAGGATAATTACAGTTGAACAGAGCAGCAATGCATGTCATTTCCCCAAAGATAGACTGTATATAATTTATGGCTGACGTGACAGCTCCTCAAAAGTGAAGCCCGACAAATCTCAATCGCCCCCTGGTGGCTGGATGCAGTGTATAGGTCATAAACCCCGCCCCCTCCACGTAAGGGCCAAACCGAAAAATCAAAGTATATGTCAAATAAAACTTTCCCAAAGATGGTTTCTGTCATTTTAGGTAGTTGTTATCATGCTGATGTATGTTCAAGTGTTCATGGTTTGGTTTTAATTAGTTATTTGATGCTATAAATAGGGGGTGTGACGTCATGATTGACAACCTGCTCGTGATTGGTTCGGGCAGGTTTATGGGCGGGAACTCAATACCATGCATCACTACTGCGCAGACTCTGGCTCCAAATGACCCCAAGGGGCCCAAAAAGCCAAAGTTTTGCACCTCAGCTGGTTTTGGCAATTTGATTAATTGTGAATTTGTTAGGCAGTTTGCACAATTACAGTACAATATAAACCTAAGGGGTCCTGCATTATTACCTAATTTTGTGGCCGTGTCTCGTCGTGGGACCGTGTCAAAGTCTAGTTTTAAGACAGCAAAATTTTGTAAGCATAGCAACTTTTTGGAGTATCTTCATTCAGTCATTTTCTTTGATCAGCTTTTACTGTATATTCAGGGTCGAGGGCTTTAGAGCCTATCCCAGCATGCATGGGGAGGACAGTAGGGGAAAACATCCTGAACAGGTTTCCAGTACATCTCAGAAGGTGAAACACACTTCACACCCAGTTTATATAAAATGCGTGCGTCTGGGCTGCAGGAGAAAAAAAACAGATGCAGGAGATGCACACAGATTGGCCCTCAAAAACGTTGACTCATTTTATCCAAGGCTTTTGAAAAATGACAACACTTTTGAAACAGCAATTTAATCAAGAGCATTTTGTTTGGTTTCCTGTTTTCCTTGCCTGACTTTTGGTCCTCAGAAAAAAAGAACAGAGTGAGAGCTCTTTCTGTCTGCCTGCCTTCTGATTTCGCTTATTCTCAGACACTGGCACACACTCACTTGCACACACACACATTTTTCAAAGCTGATGTCACCGCGCTATCCGGTCCGCAAACCCCTCCTCCTGTTTCTTTCTCTCCATCACAGCACAATCCAAAACACCCGCCACCCTCCAACCCCAACTCCATTCTTTTGAAAAGTGCCAGCGAGCCAACAGGAGCTGTGCTGCTGGGTGCTGATCCCTCCAAATGAAGTTAAATCATCCATCAGTTGCTCTCCTCTGTCCTCCTGAAAGAAAAGTTGCCCTGCAGTACAATTAAAATGGACACAAGTAGGAACACGGGACTGTAATCATTTAGAAAGGGAGTTTAAGATCTTCTGTATGACTATTTCAGATTTCCATGACATACAGTAGAAAACATGCAGTTAAAAAATTGTCTTAGAGATGACCCAAACAGCTACAATAAGAGCAATACTTTATATACTCCATACTTTGAACTTTTCACGTTTTTATTGACCACAATTTCATGAGATTTTGTCCCAACAAATCTGATGTGAGGAACATTTTTAATGTCAGTCATGAGCATCTATGCCATTGCAAAGTCTCTTCTATGGGAGGGAAGGACGTATTCTTAAATTTGGTTTACTTATACTATATAAATTGTGTGTGGAATACATGCAACAGGAAAAAATGAACCTATACCTCATTTTGCTGGCAACTTCACTGACCCCTAGGAATCGCTTGCCGTTAAGAACCACTGATGTTGCATTCACTGGCACCTGCAGCATTCAATTATCCCAATTTGAGGCTTTAAAATCGAGAGACAAAACCAACCCTTCCATTACTCTGTCACAGTTAAAACTGTTTGAACCGTATAACCAATCTGAGAGTTATTTTGTGACCTTGTGCCCTTTTATTTTTTTGGTGTATCTTTAGACTTTAGAACCTGTCACATTTAACCTAAAGACACCTACATTTCCAGCTCTATCACCAGAGAAGAACGTCAGTATTAGATTTCGTCCAGTGAGATCATCCAGTGCCAATATATTATAACTTTAACAAGCTATAAGTTAAATCACATCGAATGGGGAACTGAACGTTGGTATTGGACATAAACTGTAAGGTGCGGATCATCTGATATGAATGTAATTTATCCTAGGCGTACTGGGCTGGTCTTTCATGTAGTATTGTCCTACATTTCCCAGAATGCCTCTTCACAATGTCCAGAGAAGATTCCTGGAGGTGGTCCAGTCAGTTTTTGGTCCAGTCAGTGGAGAGATTGATAGCAATTAATAAAAAGAGTTTCCAGTAAATAAAAACTGTGATTACTCAAAACATAACTTTTCTTGTGGCTGCATTGCATTCTGGTCTACTGAGGCTACTGCAAGTCCATCTTCGCTCATGGATTTCTGACTGAATGAATGTTGAATGTTGGTGTAAAATGTTGGGTGAGTTTAGAAAAGGTCTTCTGAGGTATTGACACCAAATATTCTACACTCAAGGTTTTGACCATATCCCACAGTCTTCTTTAGCAAACGTAACTTGCTTAGGTGTTTACTGCTGATGTTTTAGTTTGCAAAAAGGTGTGCATAGTTGCAACACTAGTTACTGTAATCTAAAGTTTTGGCAGACAACGCCCTTCTCAAGGTAAGCCAGTCATAAAGTCAGTGGTCTAAAACCAGACAGCTAAAAAATGTGTTAATGTTTTGTTGATTTTTTTGGTAGATTTTTCCTTGAAAGGCCTTTTTCTTCTTTGATTTTGTCCACAAAAGTCTTCAAAAATGCTCATATGTGGGGGTGAAGTGCACAGCTGCTTTAGCTCTCGTGAACAGTCTTTAAGTGTAACTTAAACCCCTGAACGGTCACAGGTGTTGCCACATGAAGCCACTGAAAGAAATGGTTCTGCTTGCAGCTACACAGGGCTAAAGACTTCTAATGGTTTCGTAAACCTTAGGTGTGTGTGAATGTGTGTGTTTTCCCTCCATTTGTAAGCAGACTGTATAAATTATCACTAAGATCAGAGGATCCAAACAGAGAACATGAATACAAGTCTTAGAAAAAAGTATATTTTAAAGTACAGAACGACTGAGTTGAAGTCTAATAATTTCTTTCCTTTCATTTTGAACCGGTTGTTTGCAGTATAGTGCATGGTTTTGAAATGAGTCACCCTGAAAACTATTTTGTGGTTTGGAAATTTCCTAAACTTTGTTGTGCATCTTGTGACCTTCACTCTTTCAAACTGTGCTTCATTCCACATCAGAAAAAAGAGTTGGAGTTGGTCTGTAACTCATGATGAGGCGGATATTCAAAGTCTTTGGACATGAATTAGATGTTTGTTGTGAGGTCGGTCACAAGCACACACTGCTCTTGAGAAAGTATCCAACCCTTTTGACTATATTTGATTTTATTTATGGTGTTGCCTCAATTCAAAAGGCAGCAACACATTTGGCAAAAGCAGCAGAATAGTTGGCTGAATGTTTAGAAGCAGATGAAGTTTAGGACCCTTATTCACATGATATGAAAGGAGAGATGGGGTTGGTGTATCTTGGGAGGGGGGAGAAAATTCTATGTTATACATCTGATTCTGACTGTCCTCGGTTCAGAAGTAAGTTCAGTCTGTTGCTGGCTCAAACTATTACATTCAGTTCAGCACAAAACTAGACCCGTGAAAGCACTGTTTATAAGGTTAACAGCTCAACAGCCCGGTATTTGTGAAAGATTTATCACATCATGATCGTTTCTGAGGCTTTTGCTGTCTCCTAATAAGCTTTTAATGAGGGAGTGATGTACTGTGTCATAGCTGAGGTAACAACGGCGCTCTCACTCACCTGTGAGGGAAGATCCACTGCTAAAAGCTACTGATTCGGTGGGTTTACATCCACCTTTTTTGGAATGGAATGGAAAAGCGAAAATAAAAAAGCAATGCAAAAAAATTAAAATATCGCATAAAAAAAGGTTTTACACTTGGCTAAGGTGGAAAAGTTTCAGTAGAAACAAAATGCAACTAAGTGCAATGGAAACAGACTTAGCGAATAAATCATGACGTATACATGAAGCATGTGACTTAAATTTCACTCAAACTTCTATTTAAACAGAGACGAAAAATGGCAGCCGAAAAAAAATTCTATATTGTGAATGATCATTGCAGATGTTAAATCAAGATCTTCAACCAGTCTAAACTTCCTCTACCTGTGACCAGCTAAATGACATGTCCTCTCACCGGCTGGTTTCACTGGAACAATAGGCATATTGTTGTTAAAGTATGCAAATAAGCACACAGTCACTTTGCATTGGAGTTACAGAAAATGACAATGACACAGATACACAAGCATCCACTCTTGCCTACGTATAAAAATGAAAACTGGATGCTAATTATTCTTTGTCTTTCTTTAGGCCTTTAATGTAATATATACTTTTCACCTGTTGTTTAGGGTTAACCTGCCTTTTTTATAATTAACAAAAAGAAATGCGTTTATGCCAACATTTGACATAAACAAAACCGAATCAGTACTTATAAAAAGGAAAAACAACTGTTTTTCTAACTTCACATGTCAGACATTCAAATAGCTCTCAGTGGGTGATGTATGAGTCAGTTGATGATCTTTGGCTGCCCGGGAGGCTGTATGTTGATTAGCATGCTGGGATTTATGGAAATGCGCCCCAACGTTACAGACAGACAAAAGCTCACCAACTTTGTCTTGTCACAGAGAATAATGAATGAACACAGTCAGTATGAAATATTTTCAGAATTGTAGAACAGAAGAAAGACGACAAGACGACAAAAAAAAAAAAATCAGTCCCACGTGCACATGGCTCATCTAGCCTGAAGGGCTGATGAAGGGTTTTTTTGCACATGAAATGTACAGAGAGCATGTGTGTATTCATGTGAGTGTGTTTGCATCCTGGGGATGTGGAAGTGGCCATCCAAACTGACAAACAGGATCCAGACTGAATACAAAGCTAAGCTCTCTCTCCCTCTCTCTCTCTCTCTCTGTCTCACACATACATACATGTAAATCTGAGCTTGGCTTAAACCAGATTTTAATACAAAAGCACATGTGCTATACAGTCGTGTGAATCTGTGTGTTTAAGTGCCGGTAGAGTATGTTCAGTCGGTGTTTTTATGTGTGTGTACGCGTGTGATTGTGCTTGTGTGTGTGTGTTTTCCCCCAGAGCAGACTAAAATAGGGAAGTTCTTGTTTCCCATCACAAGACCGGCTCGAAGGGGAGAAGAAAGACCCACAGAAAGGAAGTTCTCCCGAACAAAACAAGTCAGAGGATTCAGCTGGAGAGAAGGGAAGGAGGGAGGGAGGGAAGGACGGACGGATGAGAGAGAGGGCGAGAGAGACAGAAAGATTAAAAGAAGAACCAAAGACAAAGGGATGGAGAAAGAGGAACGGAAGGACGGAAGACCGACAGAAAGACGATCAACAGAGAGAGAGAGAGAGAGGGATTGTTGTGTCACTGTGTGTGAATGTGCTTATTGAAAGGGATGAGTCAGTGGAAAGAGAAACAATGAAAATGCAGAGTCACTGCACCCCTTTCATTCGAATCTCTTATTCTGCTGCTCTTACTTTCTCTACTTCTGCTTTTCTTTCTGTCCTTTCTGTTGGTCAAAGGCTTCATTCACATTTCAGCTGAATGTTTCCTTAATTTGGATTTTTTTTGGTCACACAGTACAGAGCTGCATCCTTCTTCTTTCTCTTCCAGCAGGTGACTTTCATCATTTATCATTCTGCCATCTCACCTGCCTGCAGTCATCACTCACTGCCTGTCTGTGCTTCTTTAATCCTCCCTTATGGACATTTTTCTCTTTACACACTCAAACTTGGAAGGTGCTCACCAGTATTTTCATCTAATCTTTGTTTAGCATCTTTCCTGTTCACCCTCTCTTTCACTTCCCCTCTCCTCGCCCTTCCACATGATGACACTGACTTTGCAGCAGAAATTAAAGGCCGAGCTCTAATCACCAACAGCACTAAGTGCAGGCCAGCAGCTCAGGGCATCAGACCCCATTATAAACACAGAGACAGTCAGCTCTGAGAGGTAATGACAAACCGCACAAAGCAGCCGGTTGATAACAGAGAGACAACCCTGCCCTCCCTTGTTAAACCATGACACCAAGTGAATGCTTTCTGCTGTGCTTCCTTCTGTGATTAAATATTAAAACTAAAAGCACTACTACACCTATGAACAATATAAAAAATTATAGTGATTATTATGCCCTTTTAAATTACATTACAATTACTGTTCACAATTACCAGTCAACAGGTGTGAACTTGTTGCTTTGAGCTCCGGGCTTTGCATGTTGTTGCATGTTGGCCCTCGATTAAGGAATAATTTGTGTTTATTACTAATAATCTTGGTTCTTTTTGTAGTTTTTTCATAGTTTTTAGCCATCAATCATGTCAGTTATAATGACATTATACTCACCAAGTAAACTGCTGAGGTCTGGGAACACAGCGACATCGCAAGAAAGCAGTCCGACAAAGCAAGAAACACCAGCAGTCAAACAATCATACAAGATTCAAACAAACCCACAGGTTAGTCAAACTTATTTGGTGGAGAAAACAAAGGCAAGCGGTAAAATCGATACTCAAACTGTCTGTTGTAAACACCCATTACAGTTTATAGACCACCTTTGACCTACCAAAGTAGCTCTGCAGTTATGTGCACATAGTATTCCTGTGCACTTATTTGGTTTTACCTCCAAATAAAGAGTTTTAGATAAGTTGTTGTTAGGTATAACAGCTTGGTTAGGTTTAGGGACAGATTGTGGTTTGGGTCCAAATAACTACATTCTTAAGGTTAAGGGACCTTCGTCATCATGGTTACAATAATAAACACGTAGTTAGGGTTAGGGAACGATTGCGGTCATGGTTTAAAAAACCCCAACAACGTTGACTTTCGGTTGGAAATCGGTAACAAAAAGACATCTCTCGTGTTTGCTGACCCATCCACCCCGACCTCCTCCGTACACATACTCTGCTGCTCCGTAATAACGTCACATGACTTCCTCCGTTGCTCCTATCATAACTTCTGCGGCCACTAGAGGGCTTTGTCACTAGACCTGATGAAGGTCTAGCGCCGAAACATCGCAAATAAATGTGTTTTTGCAAGTTATAGAGTGTGCGGGAGTTTTTGTTTTTGCAACTTTTGATCTATTCGTCCCTCTCCTATGCACCTGTCTCATGAAATAGATGTGCAAAGTGTTTTTCTGTTGATAACCGTGATGAAAAACGTCCCCAACATGTGCCTCCACCATACAGCAAGTCTTTCAGTAGCAATTAACTGCAGCCCTATCTCTGATTAAGCCTAAGATGTGTAATATTGAGCTAAAAATGACGGTCACGACTCAAAATCCAAATCGCCTCGGGGTGACTTGAGTCATTCAGGGCTTTGTTTGACCTCCCCTGAAATACTCCAGCCTCGTCTAAATGTGTCAGACGTCCGTGACTCCTCAGCGTGGTTTGTTAATTGCATCCTGGTGACGTTGTCTGGTGCTGTGATGAGTAATGACTGAATAACTGAAAGGATTTTTATTTTTGTACCATGTCAAAACATGAGCTCTTCACGCATGACATTACACTCTGTGACACATTTTGTTAACATGAAAATAAGAATCGTTCTGGGGTTTCTCTTTCATTGTCATCAGGCAAATCGCCGTCCAATCATCCCCAGCTGGAAGGTAAAGCCTTTATCCATCTTCCGTCTTTGTGTTCTTTCATTTTTTAATTGCACTCCAGCTGATATGTCAAATACGTCATAAAGAGCCTTGGAATCTACAAAGACAAACTGAAAGAGAAAGACAATGGAAGTCAGACTTGATGAATTCTCCCGCTGTGCAGATTCACATCACTTGTCTCAACACTTTTCCTTCTCCCTTTTCTCGCCATTTTCGTATTTACGATTTGTGTCTCTGCTTCCACCGTGTCCCTGCTGTCAGACACAGCTGCATTAGGCCAGGTCTGGGTTAGACATCCATACAATGATAGCTGGTCTTCATTACCAGCAGTGTCTTAATTATACCATCCCCACAAGGCCTGTTAGCCAGGGCGCAATTACATTTTGCAATTACGGCCTAAAAGGGTTGTCACATTAGGTGTTGCTCAGAAACCTGCAGAGGTATTGATTACACCTCACTAATCACAACACAAAATGGCTGCTGCATTTTGTAGCTGCGTATAGAAAAAAAGGGTTGCAGCTGAAAAAAGACGTAGTTATTCAACTTGTTCTTAAAAAGAGGAAGGGCTTGAAAGAAGTGGATGTCTTTTCCAACATGAAGCGCATGACTGTTTCTGGCTCGGCAGGCTGTGCATGGTTTGAGGGGATTTATAGCGGGAAAAGAGTCTCAATGTTAGTTTGAGAGATAATGAGAAAGATTATTGAGCACTGAACAAGAGCGGGCTTCGCTAGAGAACCAACAATCAAAAAATTATCCAGGGCAAACTGGGTGAAATTAAAGAATCTTGCAAAAATAAGTTGCATATGTAAATACTCTCAAATTCATTCTCAAACATGTCCACATACTGATTCATGATTTGGTTCTTGAGGATGGTGAAGCCCAAACACAGAAAGAAAGAGACGAAAGTGCAATACAATGTTCTCAATTAGAGCACACAGTACAAGCACTTAGAGGCACGGGAAAACACACAACAAGAGTGTGCTCCCAGGAAGAACGACAACAACAGTTGTTTCAGCAAGTGCCCCGAAACGACATATGTTTACGTTCAACAACAAAGCCCCCTGGAGGCTGTAGGAATTATGACAGGAGCATAGGAGCAAGTGAGATGAGAGTATTATAAAGTCCTCGTAGGGACAAAACAAAACATCAGACTTTAACACAAGAGGCCGCTGTTGGTTTCCCTCAACCGCACTATTAACCCAAACTGTGACGTCTCCCTAAACCTAACCAAGTCGTTTTTGTGCCTAAACTCAACCAAAGATTAACCATGACATTGTTTTTTTTGTCAACGCTGATGTGTAACATGTTTTATTTGCAGGACTTGTTGCACAAACAAGTTTTGGACGAGCAGTTATTCTGTTGCAACAGGTTTCTAGCTTGGTGCTATTCCTCAGGCTGGAACTCATCCCAGCATGCAGTTGGTGAAATGTTGGAGAAAACAGCTTAGGCAGGTCACTAATTTGTGTGTTTGTTTAAACCAAACCAATCCTACCTTATAATACACAAGGGGTTGCGTTGGTGGGTGTTGCTGCAGGTACTTTAGGGTTTACAGTGTATCAGCTGCTGATATAGGTTGATTCTGCAAATCCCACATTATGGTTAATGACAATTAATTTATTCAGACAGTATCAACTCATGGCCACAGTATATGTTTACCTGGTTTTTACATGTCACCATCTTCGTCATATGTTCTGACGTCATTGGTGACACAAACACATCTTTTCTAAAAGGAGCTAAAAGACCGGCTCTGGCCATCTGCTTCAGTCTCTTGATTGTAAAGAGGTTAAACCAACGACCCTGCCTCAAACATTTGCATTTTCCCCTCACTGTCTCTTGCCACATCTCTGCTTCACCGATTTACACAACTCACACACACAACACGCACTCTTACTACAGCACGTATACCCATCCTACACGCACCAACTGCTTGGTTTGAAGCTTGATCAGTCGGTCTGTCAGGTTTCCCGTTACTAAGCAACATCTCACCCTCCAGTCATCAGCCAACTGTCAAAGAGTGTCTTCATACTGACATTTCTTGACAGAGACTAAATGGTCTCACAGCACTGGCATGAGAATAGACGCTAGAGTCAGAATTAACTTCTGCTCCAGGCACTGATGCTCTCAAATGCTCATAAAATGAGCAGTAAAGGCCTCAAAATGCTCCTGACTAGGTGCGCGCTGTCTTTGCATTTCACTATTATTCACTGACTTGCCCAGAATTCATGTTGGATGCAAATGCCGTCCCCTGAGGGCAAACGTGGGTGATGTGTGACTGGGGGATTCTCTCCAGTGCATTCTAGGTGAGAAAAATAAAGCGGTAGAAAACCAAGTGCGCAGCCTGAAGCAGTTGGAAATGTTGGCAGCACACAGCCAGCACTACTGCGCTAAAGCCACTGCGTCAACAAAAAATACAAGGCAACTGTAAACATGATATCTTGCTGCCCCAATATCTCAGCAATAAAGTAAGTTTCTTTCTTTTTAAATTATTTTGTAATCAAGCACAAAATACAAAGTGAAAAAGAAAAAAGACTAGACTAAAGGCCTAGTTACACCCCTCTTTTAAAAGTAAAATAAATGGGGAAAAATGTGTCAGCCACACCTTTATAAGTTTTACATGACTGGTTTTAATGAATGCTTTCCAATAAACATATCAGTCATTTCAGTGAATCTATTCTGAAATATTGGGACTGCATCCTTATTATCAATAATCAATAATTGATGATTGCAAGTATTAGAGTCTATTTCTCTAAGTTATGCTACTTAGCTACTAAGCTAGCTACTTCAATACGGCAACAATTTATACGACAATTATATATTAAATAGATAACACTTACACCTACATGAATCACAAATAAAATTGTCTTGTGTAAATCAATGTGGGTGAGGGTAATGTGAATGACAAGAGGTGGTTAATTTATCTGCCATTTGATAAAATTAAAAACATTTGTAAATAACATTAAAATTTAAAATAATTGTAAAAATAACTTCTCGCCCAGCAGCATACTACATTTCATTGTGTCTGCTATCTGTTTTTGAACAGCACCGAGGCAAATTCAGACCTTGAGTCTTATTTGACACTGCAGTGAAGTATTTAATCTTGCATGAAGTCAAACTGCACTGCCTTTTTATTCACAGCTGAGTGCCATCCTGGAAGACAGGTGAAGTCTGACAGCCATTCAAACTGTCTCACCTGAAAGACAGACTGCTGAACTGTAAAAAATTTGGCTCACTCACAGCCGCTGCCTACGCCCTTTCCGCCATTCTTCTGGAAATGTCAAGGCCTTAACTGCTAATAATATAAAATTGTACGTCAAAGAATTGTCTGTGCGTATCTGTCCTTGCTGTCGTGTGCGCGTTTGTGTGTGTATGTGTGAGGGAGTACACTCTTTTCTGCCCTCTCTGGTTGCTTGGACACCAGCACTAAAAGGATGGCCTGTGTTTCACACTGAGTGCCAACCCACCCCTTTACCAGGAGAGACGTGTGTTTTTGGTGTGTTTCTTTATGCACGTTTTCATGTTTATCTGTGCATTTGAATATTTGTGTTGTGCGTCCGTGTGTTTTTGTAACCTTCTTTTGTACAGTCTGCTTTTACATGCATCTTATTCTGTGATCTTTCAACATTTTTTGGGCACGTTAGTGTGTGTTTCAGAGCAGGAGAGAGTGTTGTCTGCGTGTGGAGACACTTAGCAACATTTATGCCAGCATACGGACCGTGGGTGTGGGACAGAGAGGGAGCGGGCACCAGGGCCAGACCGGTCCTGGTGGGAGGTGGCAAAATGTGTGTCTGGTGTGACTTGGGTCTGATTTGGCAGATTACTCAGATTTGATAAACTACTAGTCAAACAAATCCTTTATTAAACATGTTAAATCACAAATCTGGTCAACTGCAGTATGTTGATGTGATTCAGAAGAGAAAAAAACACGTTGATGTCATATGTGTACGCCCACTGCTATGCTCTTATTTAATTTAATTTCTCCCCCCATCTCCTTCATTTCCTCTTCTTCTCATGGCTTTCCCTCTCTTCTCGATCCATCGCTCTCTCACCTAATTTTCTCTTTTCCCATTACATCTTGCACCCACCCTCTCCCGGACTCTGTCTCCCTGCGACAGAGCCTTTAGATCTCATTAGCGCCCCAACTCAGACGTGTCACATTCTCACCCTCTGCCATGGCGAAGGAGGTGACGTACAACATGGAGGCGGTTCATCACCCTGCGAAGACGTGCTGCGGGTCGTCGGTCTCCATCCAGAACCAGGGACGAAGCAATAAAGACTGTGATATCACCATGAACCTCTTAGCTGATGAACTGAGGTCCTTAAAACATTAAAAAAGGTAATAAAAAACTAACCTCTACCTTTTCATTGTCCATTTTCTGATAGATACATTTGAATTTGTGTAATGTCTGAATGACAAATTTCAAAAACGTTTTTACAAAACAAAAAACAAATAATCTGCATGCATTAATTGGGACTGATGGGTGGACTTTATTCGCTTTAATTTGCTTCAATTACACCTCATCAAATCCTCTACATGAGACATCTTTGCAGTAGTGTGTTTTGTGCTCTCTCATCTGATTAAACAAGCTGTTTGAGCAACCTTCCAGTCACCGTAGCAACAGAACACACACACACACACACACACACACACAGTTAAGTGACTCGGCTTGTTATTACTCTTCTTGCTTGAGTCGATTTGAAAAGAGGGTGAAGGAGAGATGAGAGGGAGAAGATGGACTTTTAATAATGCAAAAGCAGTGAGGTTTATTAGTGCAACTGCCAGAGGAGGGTGCTGTTTACCTCAGAGGTGCAACAGTTGGGGGGGGTCACTCGGTCACATACATGCATCTACACGCACACACACACACACACACACACACAGATATACATACTGCCTATAGAGAGGGTATTTAAATGAAGGAGGCAATATCAGCTGTTGCTACGGGTCACACATCTGTTAATATTTAAGGGGAAATGTCAGCTCTCAGTGGCAGTGAAAGTCTCATTTTAACCCCCCAAACAACAACAAACAAACAAACAAACAAACTGAAGAACAAAAACCTGAAATTGTGAAAAAACTAGGCAGTGGACCGTAAAATAAATAAATATTTTACAGATAGCGAGAGTGTAACAAAAGATACTATTTTTGCATCATGGGAAATGTAGGATCCTGTGTTTTTTTTGTATTAGGGACTAAAACTGCCATGTCCAACTCTGCTGCACAGATTTTTGACAATTTCCCCCCAAAAAGTTGCCAGAGTGCCCCTTTAATGTGATTAAATAGGCCCATTACTTTATAGAACTAATGCAATCAAACTATGACACTACTACTCTAAGCTAACTAAGGTAGTTTAAAAAATATCAACACATCAATGCTCACACTATCATGATGCTCTATCTGTGTAGTAGAGACCCTCAACCACTGCCCAACCCCACCCTCAGTGGCATCTAAATAGGCACACACACTATCTAACCCACCATGCTGGCAGGGGGAGAAGGCTGATCATATTACACACTGTTATTAATAGCCACCCCCTCTCCTTTCTCATTGTAAACTAATAGCTGACATGATCTCAAACTCTGAGTCTCTGAGTCTCTTTGCTTGCATCTCTCTTTCTCTCACATTCCATGTTTCCATCTCTTGTCTCCACTGAGGTCAGGTCTTCCAAAATACACTCCACACGCATGCCAGAAATGCGACATTCATGACACTGGTGTGTCAGCTATTCCACATGACAGCCGTCATCCACAAAAAACACATAGTGCATCACCTCTTTCTTCAGTCAAACACAGAAAACTGTCATGAATCTTGACAAGTTATTGATGAGAGACCAGAAATGATTGAGTCCAAACAACAATAATCTTATGATAGTATTTTTCATGAGAATCTGTCAGTTTTTTGTAACGAGCCTGTGGTTTCCTGATGCCTCTGATTTAGGTTTAAAATAACGTCCATGATTGACAGGTGTCTCAGGTTGATACACTTTTCCAAATACTTCTATTTGATGAGGGACACAAGAGTGCAGCAGCTACATGTTGACAGCACTTCAGATGATCATTTTTTGTAATTTAATGAATTTATTTCCAAAGCGTAGAACAGAATTAAGATTTTTTTTAAATTTATGGAGTTTTTTTTCCCCATACTTCGGTCATGTGATGAGAAGTAAACCACCTCCATGACAACTAAGTAAACTGGAGCTGCACTGGAAGTATACAGTGAGTGGATATCTGCTATTTTTACTAAGAATTAAAGCAGCCACTAGCTTCGAGCTTTTGTTTGTTTACAATGAACTCCAATGAACCTTTAACCTTCAAGCTCAACAATGATTTTATTGTTAAGGTAGTTTTATTTACACCTACTGGTTTAGCAAAAATGTTATTTTTAACAAGTAAATGCAATGGGAGTTCATATAAAAATACAATAAAGAAGAAATATTTAAATATTTTGTAATTGTTTTGGACAGTTCACTCAAAAATGCAATACAATATTCTGTTATCTGACTGTAACTATCCATATTTATAGCTCCAGACCTTTGCAAAACTGTCCAACACCATCTCATCTCATTAGATAAACAATAGTCCAGCTAAGGGAAAAATAAAAGTAATGTAATTTTGCACTTCGCATAAATTACTATTATGGCATGGAAAATCAGCTATTAAATTAAAAAAGTAATTTTTCATTTCACTGAGACTTTAACAAGTCACACATCATGCTTGGATTTACTTTAGATGCACAAACAAGTGTGTGCATGACTCCGTTTCTCTCTGTCCATCTGTGCCTGCAGAGCACATCTACCCTCTGACCCTCTGCGTGGACGCCATCTTCTCCACAGCGTCGCCCCGCAGAGGCCTTATTTTTAGCGAGCGTCCGACTCCTCTGCAAAACTTAATATGGAAATGGCATCTTGGAGCTCTTCTTTCCTCAAGCTCTCATCGTACATCCATCCATACCTTCCATCCTCCAAGACACTGAGCTGGTATCTCCAAACACCCAACACAACCACTGTCACTTTTCATTTTCAACAGGTGGCCGTATGACCTAAGCCCCTCCCATGTTACCACCCATTTGCTATTTTTCTGACCTCCGCTCAGGAGTCCCACCCCTCTCACTGTCTGTCCTACTTTTTTGGCAGCCCCTCTGGCTTGTGCATGGCTCTTGGACAGGTGGGATCACTGTCTTTGCTACTCACATACCGATTCGCGTCCCCAAAAAGGACTCCACCCTCCTTGGTTCGGCCAGTGGCGTCAGCACAACCACGTGTATCTCTTTTTTAAAGGGAGGGTGTCAATGTCAGACCTGCTCTTCCCTAGCTGGTGGGGAAAGGAAGCAGACTTTGTTCCTAACTCTCCCTGCTTGACATCAACTTGCGTTAGGGACAACTTGAGAAACCTCTCAAGTGTATTTTTTCCCCTTTTACCCCACATCAACAGTTAAGGCTCTGAGAAGAGGCGTTCTTGTGACCACCAGGTGACGATAGCCATGAAGTGGAGCTGGGTGTTTTTGGGGGTCTTCCTATCCTTGGGGACCCTGTCCTGGGGGGAGAAGGGCTTGGAGATCCCCGAGTACGATGGCAGAGACCGTGTCCATGACCTCAGCGCCAAGAACTACAAGTCTGTCATGAAGAAGTACGACGTGATGGTGATCTACTACCACAAAAATGTGGATGGGAACCGCAGTGCCATGAAGCAGTTTCAGATAGAGGAGCTGGCTTTGGAGGTGGGTCTCCGCCAAAGCATGACAGTGGATGGATCTGTGGCCCATGTGGAGGAAGGGTCACGGTGGGGAGAGGGGAAGGAAGGGAAGGGTTTCACATGAAGAATTTGGCTACACTTGGTGATTCCTGGACGCAGTCATGGCTTTTGCACTTAGGGTTTCAGATGAGCGGCTGTTGATAGGTGAGGAGGAAGGCAAACAGAACACGTGGAAATTATGGGGTGTGGTCGAGTAGAGGGATCATGGACCCTTCAGGTGTGGCATCCTGCCAAGTATGACTGGATAGATGCTGACCTGAAGGAGGCAGGTTGGAGAACGTGGGGACAGTGTGATATTCAATCACCTGCTGTCTGATTGTCAATTAAGTTGTGACTGGGTCACCTTATCTTGACCCAATGGACCTAAAGAACGCAACCTGTCCAGCATCTGAAAACAAGTGAAAAATGAAGGGATTTTTAGTATTATTAATAATAACTAGACCATGGCTAAATTATTAGGGTACGCAGGTGTGTAGCAGCACATGCAAACCATTTGCTCCAAGACTGGTGGTTTGGCTGAATGCTTCAAACAAAGTGCTTGTCCAATCGTTGAACAGCATTTGAAACATTCTCCTCGCACACCTTTCCCATGTCAATATTGGGGGCCATTATTTTTTGCAACTCTCTGAAACAGACAATACCACAATGTGGACAATCACGTGCACTTCACGCAGTGATTTGCCAGGTGTGGAGAGGTGAGAAAGCCGGCAGAGTTTGAACTTCTCTGTACAAATGAGTTCAACACTATGAATGCATTTGAGGAGAGACTCCAAAATCACATCTCACCCCTCTTTAGGATGGTAAGCTTTCGCCCTACCTTTGAGTGTGGCCATTTGGAATAGCTATAAACACTTTTGTCTTTAGATTAGGTCAGACGACACTTTGTACGACCTAATTTAATTAAAACATTCCCAGGCCTTTTGCCACATCATGCTAGTCAGTCCTTCCTAAGTGTTGTATGGTTGGTTCTGTCTGCAGATATGATGCATCATATTTACAGCTCAGTTTAACTGCCAGTTAACCAGATGCTATATTAGTAAACAAGAGAAGAGGCTTGTGAACAGTAGGTCTGCAAATCACACTGGAACAAGTAAATTAGTCTTTCAACAGCGATTGCTGAGATACCTTTGTGCCAGGCACTTATGCTTAAATTGCTCCAGTGGTGCTGCTAATCACTTGGCAGTAGAAAACTCTTCCTGGATAAATAAATCTAAAGGACTCTTTACCAGCGGGCCCACAGTCGATGCACCTGGGCCCCACTGTCAGCCAGTGCATTCACCACAGCAATCCCCTGCCTGTCAGAGCAGCAGTGTCTTCTTACAGAGACGCAGTGTACCTTACACTAGCCTCCATAAGTCACCTCTGTAAATAGCCCAGGACAGGCATGCATGGTTAGCAAGAGGCTAAAAGCCCTCCTGGGATGGACAGAGAGTTTAGGGCCATATCTCACTTCGGCTACTGCTCCCACTGCTCTGTCCCCTCTCAGGCAACACACACGGCTCTGTTTTGTATTACTACACATTCCTCTGGGTGCAGGCTGAAGTCCTAAACCATCATTTACACACCCAAGTCATTGGATCTGATCAATTTCCTATCGGTGCTGCCAAGTTGGCTTGAGAAAGCGATGCTTACTGGAGCAGATCCCTGCTGGACTGTTACTCTGTTACTGACTTCATGCCAGTTGTGGACATTCAGCCAATCGAGAAAGAGCACAAGAGGTGCTCAGAGGGGATGCTTAAAAAAGCTGGTCATTACCACCTTTGAATCAGGAAGTATTAATTATTGAAGGGCAGAGCTCAGGGAATTAAATCTAAACTGCCTTTGTTTAAAGCTCGGACCATACATGTATGATAGGATGTGTCATTCATGTATACTTCTAGTTTGAGACACCATACTGTACATTATGTTACTCATGAAAACACAATGTCCGAAGGTAAAGTATTTACAGGAAAGTAAATGGTATTTCTTCATTTTTCAAACCACAGCTTCCTCTTTGAAGGCATATATATAAATAGAAACAGAAAAAACTAAATTTAGCAAATGAGTCTAGAGAATAATCCTGTAGGCGCTGCCACAAGCTGATCATTGAGTGATCAAAAATTCAGTTTCTTTCCATTTTCCAGCCTGAATATAAGTATTATAAGGGATAATAATATCACAGTGTCATTCCTTCGGATGTAAAACACTGATTATTGCCATTATTATTTTCTTTATTTACAACTTAACCATACTAGGGCTGCAACTAATGATTATTATCAACATTAGAAAACAGTGAGAAATGCCCATCACAATATCCCAGAGCCCAAGCCGACCAACAGTCCAAAACCCAAATATATTTAATTTTAAGACTGAGAAAAGCAGTAAATTCTCACATTTGAGAAGCTGAGACCATCACATTTTTGGCATTTTGCTTGAGAAATGACTCAAATGATTAGTCCATTATCAAAATAGTTCTGATTAATTTTCTGTTGATTGACTAATCAATTAATCGACTAATTGTTGCAGCTCTAAACTATACTACATCCCTTTTACCACTCAGGTTTCCAAGTTACATGATCTCATCAAACCTGTGGTTTTTTGTCTTTTTTGACTTCACCAACAGAAGTTTCTTTCAATTCAGTTAGATAATTTCTCTCTCCAGAGAAAGTATTGCACGCAAAATCCTAATTTGTAGGTTGGTACAGTAAGCCAGTATGTGTGAACTTGAACTGAAAAATTCTATAAAACATATGAGGTTATTTAAAAACGTTACTAACTAGTTTTGAATATTAAATATATGAGCGGTCATGTGATTTGGAGGTGACAAAGTGATCATTTTATGGAGGCTTTCATGTTTGGCTTAGCAACAGGGTTTAACATAGCTCTTGCCATGCACTTTTTCAGTTCCATTTAATATCTAGGGGAGTAATCACAGGTGTCTCACACTCAATCAGTGCAAAGTGACAACAGTAATCTATTTAATGAACTGGAAGCACATTCAGGAGGCATGAGATAGATTTGACAGTCCTGATGAGTTGGTCTTGAGATAAGCCCACCTCACCTGCAGCACTTTAGCCAAAAATATCTCTCATTATTATGACTCAGACCAAATATTATGAAGCAGAAGTCATCCAAAGATATGATTAAAAGCTAACAGGCAGGGTGCAAAATTAGCAACCATATGCCAAAAGGCTGTGAGATAATGAATAAGGGCTACATGTTCCCCATCTTATTTTGAGAATGCTGGTATTGATTAACCTTTTTCTGGCTTTTCTGATGTCTGCATATTCATTCTCTCTCTCTCTCTCTCTCTTTCTCTCTCTCTCTCTCTGAACTCTGACCTTTGGCATACTGCATACTGTAAATGTCCGTCCGTACTCATCCATCACTGCACTCCACGCAGGTCAGATTGCAGTGATCTTTCCCTTGCCACCGTCTTTACCAACACACCACCTCCTCTCCTTCCCTGTGCACTCACACATTGTTGCTATGGCACCCTGTGTACCATTCAGTAAACTGTACGAACACATCACAGTAACCACACCTCATTCACCCTTTCCTTAATGTCATGCTACTCTATCTGCAACACCCACAGAGACAAGAAATACAATTTATACAAAATAATGTAGGGTTACAGCTTATTTTACCGTATTATCAGGGATGATGCACATTTAAATTGTTAGCTTTTAAATGCAGTGTCTTGGCAAATTGATTATACAAGATAAGAAAAAAAGGACAGAGAGCAACATAGAAGCACATAACCTACAGAAAGATACAGCTAAATAAAATATAAAGCACCACATAACTGTTCAATGATGACATAACGTGGCAAAGCCATAATAATCCCTTACAACAAATGTCTTGACATACATTAAATAGAAAAACCCATTTACCAACACTGCAAGGTTTCATCTTTATGTTAACGCCATCAGAGAACTTAGGCTGCCTTGGCACTTTGGATATATTTTCTGTTTGATATGGCAGCTTTAAATATGGTGGAGAACAAGGTTGAAAAGTTAAAATAGTGGCGTGGCTCTAGGGATGGCAATGCCGGTCTGTTGGTTGGTCTGTCCACCACTTCCAGACTGAAATATCTCAACAACATTGTGATGGATTGCCATGAAATTTTGTACAGACATTCATGGCCCCCAGAGGATGAAGCCCACTGACTTTGGTGATCCCCTGACTTTTCCTCTTGCGCCACCATGAGGTTGACATTTTTGGTTTTTAGGCAAAATATCTCAACAACTATTGGATGGATTTGCCATGAAATTTGGTACACACATTCATGTCTTCAGGTCAAGCTTTGTCCAATCATAATTTGTCAAATACTTTGGGTAGTGTTACAAACGTTAGCATGGTAGAAAGCTGACGGCAAAAATGGTAAACATTATAATTGCTCAACATCAGCATGTTAGCATTGTCATTGTGAGCAAGTTAGCCTAATGATGTTAGCATTTAGCTCAAAGCACTGCTGTTCCCATGTACAGCCTCACAAAGCTGCTAGTGTAGCTGTAGACTCTTAATAAATGAGTTTCAACTCCTGAAATATGTGAAATATTCACAGCACTATGAAATATGAATATTTTATGATTTCATTTTTTATAATAGTAAGTCACTGGAACAATAAAACAAGCCTTAATTCATTGATCATTATTATTGCTACAAGACACCCCATGGCGCAGAGAAAAACAGTTAGAGTTACAGGGCCCTGAAAGTATTCCTGTAAGAGAAGAGCTAAAGGAAAAGACTGCTCGAGGGCTGTTTTTTTCTTCTTTTTTCCCCCCACAGGTCGCATAAAATCATGTTAATAACTGAGAAATGTGACAGGTGCACACAAGGCAAGCCAACACTCAGTCTTGTAATGTGCAGGGAATCTTGGTTGGAAAGAGGCTTCTGCTTTGTCTTTTCTAATCTCCTTCCATCTACTGAGAGATCTGGGGAAAGGTCAGACTGTTACTGTGGAAACCGTTATCCAAACTGACTGTTGGAGCCCTCCTCCTTTCACTGGCAAAATAAATTTCACGCTTACATCTTTAATGATAGTGGATGGTATTGATGGAGAGATAGAAAGAGCGGGGCTAATATCTATTTTATGCAATGTGTCTTTAGCCCACTGAATCACCTCAATTTCTCAATGCTATGGCCACAGTTTGAGGTTCCTCTCACATAAATAAAACCAAAACTTTAAACTTTAATTAAACAAAAAAAAGTTATGTTTTTGAGAAAATACTTCTAGAATTTGTCAATAAATTCTGCAGTGTGTGGTTGTAATTCAGTCTCATACAGCTACACCAGATATTGCAATATCTCTCTTCACAAAAACTGTCACTATCAGAAATGTAAATATGTGTTTACACAGTGAAGTTCCTTTTAGTTTGTTCTGTGGCTCTTCTGCTAACCCAGTAATAGCAATGACAGTAATAAGACACGGAAATAATACACAAAAGGCCTTTAATCCTGTTTCCAGGTGGTATTTTAAACATTTTACTGGTTAACTGTTGATTACTCAATATTTAAAAATCACAGATAACTCCCTATGACATCTAAAATGTCACTATTGGTATTGGTTAAGTTAAGCGCTCCAGATACCAGCACCTTTATTTTCATTTCCATTCATAATGGCATCATATGTGCGTACCCTTGACTGACTGACTCCCCCCCTGCTAATTCTAAACAGATGCTCGGTACAGGACATGAAATGGATCGTTTACTAAACCCACTATATCATATGTACAGCAGCCATCAAGTGTGTATTCAATACCCCTTTTACAAGATTCTTGTTTTTAAATGAGTCAGCTGGAAACATTGAAAAGTCAACTGGTGACTGTGTTTTCAACCAACTAAGTGAGCCATCTTTAGCTTAATTAGCTAGGCAGGTACAGCTGATAAAATCTGCTAGCCACAGCTGCCATTTAAGCCACACAGTCACGAGCTAGAAATAAGAAGCCTGCCCTTGTCTACCTCTTTCTGAAATCAAGGTTCCATTGCTTCAGACGTTACTAAGAATTATGAGCAGCAAATATGCACGTGTGCCATGCTAGTGCGGAAAGCCTGACGGGAATAGAAACAGTAACTAAGGGGGGTGGGATTTAACGGTCAGTTGTCAGGCTCTTCCAAGGTCTGCTGCTGCTACTGTAAACAGAGAACAAAATAAGCCAGCTTTGCAATTCAGTGGACACAAAGTGGAATTCCTCTAAAGCAGGGTCAGTATTAACTAATTTCCTCCGAAGTTGTCCATCCCATGCAATGACCTGTGAACCTGACAGGCAGCCAGATAACTATTATTGACTCTGATTTTAAGCAACAAACATTGACACGCCACATCCAGAATGCATAAATAGGATTGGATCTCATTACCACCAAGTTATCTTGGACCAGGCTGAGCCAACAGGCCAAGTCCCCATGGCCCCTTTACCTCATAAACTCCGGATTAGGTACTTTAGCTCCTCCAGGATATACTTTCAGACTGTCTAGTATCGTAAAGAGCCCCCCTTTCTCCTCAGCTGCGTAATTCAGCGCACCAGTTTCACTTTTCCTCACTTAACATTTCCCTCCATTAAGTCACACTGCTGTCAATTTGTGTGCGAGCGACATCACATTTTGATAGCTCTCCTCTTACCTTCCTTGCACTACCCAATTAACTGTGTGAAAGAGGCGATAAATTAAGAACTAATTTGTCAGATGTGATGTCATTAAATGTGACAGGAGTTATGTTCAGATAAAATGTCCTTGGTGTTATTCTCTGCTGTCATCTCATCAGTGTTGATGGGGTAGAGATGTTTGTTTGCCACCAAGACTAGTGTTACGGCTCGTCCAGTTTATTTCATGTGAGAAGCCACCTGTTGTTTGTAAAGGATTAGTAATAGAAGCTTTTGCCTATTGATTTCGAGGGTCTCAGCTGCTGTTGAAACTATATATTTTGCTGCCTGATGTACTGTCACAATATGGATCATCTAAGAAGTGTTAAATGCTTTATTCAATAGTGCTTAACTATCCCCAATATCTAAATTTTTTCCTTTCAAAATAGAAATATACTGTATACATCTCATTAATCACAGGCATGACTGTGCATCTATGTGGTAAGTAATGTATATGACCTGAGGATATACAGTACAATATGATACTTGGATATGGCTTTTTTTGTCTATTCAGGGGAGGTGTTTTGTACAGATTGAATATGATGAACTGCAGTTCTCAAGTTGATTTATTGTACCGAAACTCTACCAGGCACGGAATCATCTCTTCGCCCTTTCTGAGGTACATGAATTGAGATATTTTGTATGATTTTGTAACATTTATTTTAGAGTATAATCAGAATGGAAGCAAGTCCCTCTCTGCAGATGAATAATGTTGTGGATTTTCATAAGCAGCCTCTACAGAGTGCATCTGCACATCTGCAATCTCGTTTGGTAAAAACACTTAATGGTTTTATCATCGCTAGTGCTCCATCAAGCAGCTGTTGCTGAAGTGTGGCTGCAATAGAGAGGATCATAACAACTAACTCCCAAATGAAATGCTGCTCTTCAGTGTATATACACCTTTCTGTTTCCACAGAGAGTGAAAGACATTTAAAATCCTATCAAAGTTGGTATAAAGTAGAGTTTAGACAGTGTGGTCAACATGAACATACTGTGTGCAGCTCACTGATATCATGTGGCCAGATTTCTGGGTATGGAAGTTTAAACTGTTACCCGATGCTGTCATCTAATGCTGCCAAAATGTAACGCTAGAAAATGAATATATTAAGCCACAAACTGAAAGTGAGTCAATATGTTTGAGTTGAATGTTTTTCCTATTCTACGAGATAGCTCACCATCAGTTTTAGTGAAAAACTGCATGTGATACTGTCTACTTTTTGTTACACGGGCAAGGCCAGTGAAAGATAGTTACTATAGTGAATTGTTTTTGTTTTCTTTGCATATGATGTACCTCTTTTTCAACAACTCATGAAAGATCCTATAGTAAACTAGACCAAACCAAATTTTCTCCTGAGGGAAATGGGGCCATTGCAGGAGGAGATACAACAATATAAAAGGATGTAGCCGTGAAAAAAAGTAAAACATTAAATGGAAGCAAACACAACCAAACCAAAATTATCTCAAAAATCTCAAAAGATTTATGTCAACATGAAAGCAAAAGGGAAAGGGCAGTGAAAGTAAAAAATGTATAGTATTAAAGGGCTACAATTTAGTACTGCACTTCCATAACGTTGGGGCACTCTAAAGAGTTAAAGAGGTTAAAAAAAGAATGGTCAAAATTGAAGCAGCAGAGGCTGAGATATCAAGCTACAAGCTACAAAAACACTGGTTCCTACATTTCCCATAATCCAACACATTAGCATCTTTCATTAGACACCCTCTGCCCCCTTAATGCCCACTTCTTTCAAACCCCACAGCTCCAGGTTATAATGCAGGTTTTCTGTTATATATTTTAAGGCTCATGGCCAAGCTGACATACCCCTGACGACATCATCTTGCTGTACATAATTACTTATAAATGACCCTGCTGTGCTCGCTTTCTCCCTCAACATAACATACATGTTTTGTTAGTTTTTTTTTGCTTTATTTCCCCTTAATGTTCTGTTCTGCTTCCCCCATCCTCCGTCATCTGTATCAGGGAATGTCTTCATATCACTTATTCATGGCAGAAATATGTCAAGGGAAATTTTTTATTTTTCATGTTGCACCTTGATCCCCCTAAGGTGCAACATGAAAAATTTAAATGTGAATTTTGTGACGCTGAAACCCTGACTTACATCTTCACTCCAATGAAGTGATGGACCTGAATAAAGATAGACCTGAGAGTACTGTTCAACAATATAAAGTACTGTAATGTTTACCTTGTTCATGGGAATGCCATTGGTTTTGCAGGTATTTGGTCATAAATGACAATATTGGACAAACTGAAATTTTGACCTGATGGTGCGAGATGAAAATTGATGGGATGACCAAAGTTATTACATTTTATCCTGTGGGCAACAGGACAGTATGTACCAAATTTTGTGCCAATCAACCAAGTAGATGTCAAGATATTTCAATCAAAACCAAAAATGTCATTGTCATGGTGGCGCTAGAGAAAAGGTCAGGGGATCATGAAAATCACTGGGATTCATCCTCTGGGAATCATGAATGTAGGTACAAATTTAATGTAAGTCCATCAAAGAGTTATTTTACTCTCAATGATAGTGGTGAACTGACTGACTGACTGGCCAGATTAACCCACGAGGGAGGCCCAGAGACAGAAAGTTTTGGGCCCCCATTGGCCCCCTATTCATGGTAATTGGGTTAAACATTGTGATTTAGTGGTATGTATTACCACAAACCAATAGACAAACAATGAACATGGGGTCTTTGGAGTCACCCATAGAGCCTTGCTGCTAGCATGGCTAAAACACGGAGAAAGAAACATAATATAGCTAGACTGAATTTTTTATAAACATTCTAAGAAATATTTGTTGAGCTGCAACTGACTGTTGCAGACCATTTTCACAGCACATCTTAAATGTCTTAAGCACAGGTGTAATTAATTAACTTTAATTAAAGATTGTTCCATTCCATAGCCCCTTTTCACAGCAGACATTTTGACTAACTAAATAACAATCACTTCTTACAGCGTGACAGCGGGCCAGCATGCACAATACCAGGACCCTGACACTGAAGCAGCTAAATGGAATTCAGCCATCATTAACTTTATTATGTACACCTGTCCTTTTCCTGCTGTGACATGTCAAAATGTTTTTTGTGAGAAAAGGCCTATTCAGATATTTCAGTTTGATTGCGCATGCTTGCTGACTGAGGTGGTTTAGTGGGACATCATTAATGTTATTAGTTGCATGTGTACATTTCCTACTATAGTGAGTAAAAAGTGAAAATCACTTTTTTGATTAGTACCTACGGTATCTCACTGAAATACAAATTATTCTGTGAATAGAGACGCTCACAAGGTTAGCTGCTTTTGCATGTCCCCCATCAAATCTAAATAACTTCAGTCAAGAAACACATCTGCTTGTCCTTTGAAATATTTGTCGCATTGAGCACCTGCAGGCTTTTACGTAACTCACAAAAACAAGCTTGACAAATGCAGGAGGGACTCTGAGTTTATGAGCTGAGATTGTTATGTGACATGTTTGTAATATGGCTTGTTGCTGTCAAAGTGAGTCATTCACAGATGGTCCCAGACACTTCTGCCCTCACAATTTGATGTAGTGAATCAGCTTGTGTGCCTGTGAGATTTCTAAAAGCTTTCCATGCATTTCATCATATTTTTCATGAGACCATGTTGTGTTATGAAAAAGTGAAAATAGTCAAGTTAAAAGGATGAGATTTCTTTTAGATTTATAGTCTCTAAAAACATTCAAAAACACATCTTATGAGCATCGCATTTCTGATTGCCTCCTTCCAAACAGTGCAGTTACCCTAGCTGGTGGTAAGTCAGTGTGTGTTTTATACAGTTATATCTGAATCTTTCATGACCACCCCGGCGCACGGTTATGCAACAACCTGGTGTAGAACGTCCTGATGTGTTACAGGAGTCATTACTAATTTACTGTCTGGCTTGGGGGAAGAGCTGGCTGAACTTCTAATTTTGCACAGATCCCAGGACACTTGCTCATACAGGAAGATGGGATATCTTACTGCTTTGAAAACCTTTTAATGTTCCTTCATTTTACAGCTTCAGCATTTTTTCAGGTAGCAGACCAGATGTTAGAGGAAGTTTGAGGAAGATGAGATGATTTTTGTTGGCCCTATTACCAAATAGTGTGTGTATGGGCAATGATTCAATATGTTAAAGCACCATAACAAGTTGCAGCTCATTTACAACAAATCACACATACTTTTACTGTTAAACATACTGTAGGGTTTTGACTTTTTTTAAATGCTTTTCCCACAATACAGCCATTAGTTTCTACTACTTGTATTCCAGTGTGAAAATTGATTTCTTAAATTTTCCATCACAGGATTATATTTTGTCTACTTGTATTTTTTTGTTGTTGCCAAAATTAAATGTTGCATTGTCACAATGTAGATTTTTCAAATAAATCTGCACTTAACTGAATTACCATGCAACAATATCTAAGTAAATTTTCATTACCTACTGTATATCTCAAACAGGTTTCAAGTATCTGCAATTTTTATATCATATAGAAATGAATGGAAACCAATGGTTACCAAGGAGATCACATTCATAAATATAAAACATTAGGGATTTTTTTGGACAGTAATTTGTAATATTTAGGGTTCTTTATTATTATATATATAATTTTAAAATCTAAAACTTTTCTTATTATTTTTCTTAATAAAAACAGTTGAAAGTCTGATTAAAAAAAAAACAGACAAGTCAATTACATTATATCAGCATTGCAAGAGGATGTTAACCTTGTTAACTGTAAAATGCAGTGAACAGTGTCTAATTGCAGAAGGATGCAACCATTTTGGGGTCTGGAGGGTCATACAATTTGATTAAAAACTGATTTAAAAAGTATCTGCTCCTTTAAAAACATTTGGATGTTTTACACACAAAAAACAAAAATACCGTAAACAGTGATGTAAAGTATGCATGATTTGTAATAAATGAGCTAAAACTTGCAACATGCATGGTCATGGTTAACCTGCATTTATGGTATAAGTAAAATGCCATGTTAACACATATGCAACAAAGCTAACAGCAAAGCCAGCTGTTTCTCTGCAGCTGGTGTGGAAGCTATTGCAGTCTGAGTGTGTGTTTGTGTCCTACATCATAAGGTGATGCACACATACACGTGTGACTCATCAACTACTCAGTTGTTCACGTAAGAAACACACAAGGCCTACATGGGAACGGCCAAACAAAAAGGCTCAGTCTCAGTCAGAGGGAACAGCACAGCAAGCTCTCTTACATTAATGGTTTATTCAGCCCTTTTCAAAGTCCCAGGGCTGGCTCTGGAAGCGTGAATGACACACAGGGTAGAGGGAGTGAAGAACGAAAGTGCTGGGTAGATGGATAAATAAATAAAGATCAGCCTTATGTCAAGTTGTGTATCTCTTCTGGTATGTGGTTTACAAAAACCGAAATTCTACCAGATCTGCAGGCATTGTTGCACACTCAAATATAATTTCAAAGCATGAGTATTGGTTCCACATAACTCAGCCTGTACTGAATGAACAGGAAACGCCTCATGTCTGATTTGAAATACAAAGGCAAAATCTGTTAGGGTATCAATTCTCATTTCTTCTATGATGTGTCATTTAGGCTTAAAGATAAGTACTGTATGTTTTCCTTGATTGATAAGCCGTGTTTGCTCTTCCCAACTCAGCTCAGCCTATGGTTCAAATCAGACTTAAGTCTACTTCAGATTTGTATCATTCATCCATGATTGGTCTTTGTTTAAAAGGGAAATTATAACTTGGATTTGCATCCACCTCTGTTAGCAATCAGGCAAAAGTCCAACAGCAGTGATAGAAGTTGTACAGTTTACAATAATATTACTACTGAATGTAGAAATCCAACAGGTTCATGAAGTAAAGAGATAGTCTCAGTGCTGTTAACACTGTGACGAATGGGTCCAGAGTATACCCTGCTTTTCACATGCTAAGGTCCAACTTTTGCTGATAATCAAGAGAAATAAGCAGGTATAGAAATGACATAGAGGATGGATGGTAGCTGGTTGGGTAGCTGTTACGCATGTATGGATGAATGGCATGCAAATTACTGTGATTCCAGTCCTGCTTTATCATTTGTTTCTTTGTATGAGAGGTTTTTCATGTCTGAAATGTCTTGCAAAGCCTACTGATTTCCTTAGGCACTGTGCCCAGTTAATGAGCAGTAGAAAAAGCTAATTGTATGTGAGGAAAATGGAAATGTCTTGAAATAATTCCATGTGACAGATCATGGGCTAGAGGGTGACTTCTGCGGTCTTGAAATCTTGGCACCTGGTGAAGGAATCATTGATCCAATTCAATCAAACGCCAACAAATACAATACCGTCATCTTGTGGTACTGACAAGCACAGATCAAGACACTGAACCTTTTGCCTCTTTAAAGGAATACTCCACCAACAAACTATTGAATGTTAGCAACTACACTTATTACTGATCCTGGCACAAGCATCAGACATAAACACCACAGCTGTGTATTTAGCTATATTTAAATTATGAGGTTTTCGAACATACTGAGGATACAAATGGACAAAGGGGACGTGGATTATGTTGCAGGAGTGATTCGAAAGTTTATGTGAACTTTTCTTGCCATGAAAATGGGTCGCTGATGGAGCATATGTAACTTTTTTCACTTGTGTCAGGTGGAATTTGTCACTTTTTACACCTGTTTCGGGTAGAATTTGTCACTTTTACCCCTGTTTCAGATAGAATTAGTCACTAGAGACACTGTTCAAGCCAACAGGGGTTGAGTGTTTGATACTCCAAAAATAGATTTTCAGTGGAATACCAACAGGTGCAGCAAAGAGAGAACAAATCAAAAGACTGGCAGGTTTAGGAGGGTGATTGCCATTAAAAATGAGAATACTCTTTTAGACAAACATGTTTACTCAGTAGCAACAACACCTGCCACTCAAGTCCAGTAAGACCAAAGTAACCAATATACAGGCTAACCTGCAGTGCAGTGAGCAGTGTAGAGTAAGCATGCGGGCGGCTATATTACAAGAAATGTGACCCCTCTACTGCACTGCAAACCCGCCACCTTCTCCTAGCTCATCATTTGGTGCCACAGCCAAGTGCAGCAGGGACCCAGAGCACGTTTTTGACAACTCACCATGGCACTCTGCCCTCATCTTGTGTCACCTGACAAGCTGACACTGACTGGGCATCGGGAGATGGAGCCAAGCGACTACACCGCTGACCTCTCACTTGCCTCCGTGCACTCAGACTTCTGGATGGGTCGGGCGTTAGCGAGGGAACAGATGAGGAAGGGCGAAGGGATGTCAGGAGACTAAGTTAGGACAAGATGGACACAGAGATGATCATGAGAAAGAGAGAAAAACACCAGTAAGCAGAAATGAGAGATGTTTGAGTGAGGATTAAAACGATGAGTATGATAGGAGGAGATGATGGCTGTGAAGTGTTAACCTGTGTGTCAAGTGTCTTCTTGAATTCATCAACCCCGCCTGCCTTCCCTCCTCCCCTTTCCACACCCATTTCTATATGTAACAGATCTTTGCCTTCTTTTCTGCTCCTCAACATGCTTTCTTACACGCACTTACATAGCTGTGGGAGTCCCTGCTTCGCTTTCCACCCCACTACAAGCACCCACAACTTCACCTCTCTTATAAATACCCCAGTGTTACTAATATAGCCATACCATGTGGTAACGGGGAGGGGGACATAAGACGAGCTTTGGGGAATAGTTCAGACAAACAAGTTCTACACTAGAAAATTCAATCTGGCAAATTAATTTTGTTGTTGTATCTTTGGTGTTGCTGACATGCTTCCACCACTTCTGCAGTAGTGCAGTGTTTATTTTAAAAATGTTTTTGTTAGAAAAACTTTGATTTTGATTTGTGTATGGGGTACACAAGACCATGCCATAAAAATAAAAAATCGTCATCCCCAATTCCATGCATCACAATCAGAAGTTAAAAAGCGATATACAGCAATGTTTGTTAATGTTGCTCAGTCCATTAATAGCAGATTTAAAATTTGTGTTTTCAAAATTGTTGTGTTTCTCTATAACTTGGCACTCTTCTGCTTCCAGGCAGCGATTGAAAGAATTAAGAAACATCTAATTATTCAATCACTGGTGCACGCTACACTCAAAATTATTCAATAATTGTTTGATTTCTTGTGTTAAGCCATATTCACACTTAGCTAGCTAGCATTACCTCAGGACCTCATGTGAAATCCCATCACTGAATATGGTGGAAATGAAACATAAAATATAAATATCCGCAAGACGTTTGTATTATTTCTGTTAAAAGAAGGGCAGAGGACGGGAATACATGTTGAGATGCATCTGAAATTTTGTCAGATGACCTTTGTGCTTCTTAAAATATGGAGGGTACTTTGTGGTGGAAGTTTCAGTTATTGCATTACATACATGGCAAATTTGTGCAAGATTAAGCAAACCAGCTGCATTTCCTACAAATAACATGAGGTCCTCAGGTAATGATAGTCTTTACATCTCCCCCTATTTAGCATTTATGAGCAGTATATAAACATTTAATAAATGGTTAATAACCCATTATAATGTAATTGGAAGCAGATATAAGTTTATTAATGTATTGGTCAACTCCTCCTGCAGGCACCCATAAGTGGAGGCTGGTGTATAAACAGATAAGACAGAATGACAATATTGTAAAACACAGGTGTAATAATACAGAATATGTCTTCATAGGAGAAGTTATAATTGCTGACACTGTGTTATAAACCACTTATTAAATGTATTTATACTGCTTGTAAATGCTAAATAGGAAGTCTTAAAGTAAAGTCTGAATGAGGCTTTAACCGAGTACAATCTCAGTGTTTAAGTTTGGACCTATTTTGTCTCCTGTGAAGGCCACTCCGATTTGTTGTAAACCTGGAGGCTGTGACTATTGTGCTTTGCCCTAAAGCGTTACCTCTTCTTGCAGTTGATCACAAGTCAAGCAGCAATTATCTTTCAGGTATGTTAAGGTCTGCCTTTTGTGTCTGTAAAGCTGGGCTGAGAAACACAGATTCTTCTGCTGCTGCAGTATCTGCTGATTGTTCTCTTCCACTCCTTGACTGCAGTTTAGTTTAGAAACAGATGCAATTACACAAAGCAACAACCAGACATTACAGACCAGTGGAGACTGAACTGCTTTCAAAGTCCAGCAACAGCAGCTTGGGCTGTGCCAGTTTGAATCTTTATTTTGACTGTACCTTTGTGTGCCATAGCAAGCTGATTTATTTGAGAAAATTTGAGGTAAAATTGTTTGAAAAAGGCTCCCATCTAATCTATTAATCAAACTCTAACATGTCCATCCATCCATCCTCCCACCCATTTATCCATATCAATAATCATAAAGAGTCACTTCACCTAATCGCAAAAATCCTATTACTGAACTTACTAGTGATGTCTTACCTTGCAGGTAATTTTGGTTTATGTGCCAAGATATTAGTCAACATTTCTGCCATCGCCCCAATCCAACAGAAGTGAATCGTATTTAATTTGTGCTGCTTAAAACATTAAAAAATTACATTTGAGAGACCCAAAACAAATTAAACAACTATTTTAATTGAGACAACTGTCTACGGAAGAAATTGTCTCCATGAAAACGGCTAACAGCGAGGTCTGTGGAATGAATTTCTTGAAGCTTTAAGCAGCACAAATGAAATTCCATTCATCTCCATTGTATTGTGGTGGGACATAAATCAGACATAAATCAGAGACACGGATATCTTAAAGGTATAGTTCAACATTTTGGGAAATAAGCTTGTTTGATTTCTTACAAAGAGCTAGATGAGAAGACTGATAGCATTGGTCTGTCCTTCCAATATATAGCCAGTAGGCAGTTATCTTAGCTTAGCTTAGCTTAGCGTAAAGACTGGAAACAGTGTTTGTTTAAACCATACATTGCCGAAATGTAAAAACAACACCTTGTTAGGGGGGTTATGCGCTGGTCTATTTCTTGGCTGGGAGAAGTGACTTCCTAAAGTCTCCGCTGGTTGCCTGGCAACCTCAAGGTAAAGACAGGACTTCAGGGGCTAAGCTGGCTGCTGCCTGTAGCTTTATATTGAAAGGACAGATATGACAATGGTATTGCTCCTCTCATTTAACTCTCTGTAATAATGCCTATTTCCCAAAATACTGAACTGTTCCTTTAAAACCTCAGCAGATAAAACTGAAACTACCTGCATGGCTGGACAGGACTAGGAGTGAGAAAGTATGTTATTTTTCCTGTTTTGATAGAACTTACCCTTTAAAGTAAAAGAAGCCATACCCTTAATGGAACCTTTCCCGCTAGCTGTTACATGGTGATTATCTTGCTTTAGTGTTTCATGGCAAGTAGGCCAATGTTCCTAACCAGATTAGAGACAAATTGGCCCTGTGTCCAATCATGAGCTAATGTGTCTGGACTCTGGAGACCAAAATAATGGATGACATTAGAGATTGCCTGTGAAGAGCAACATAGCACACTATACCATACTATACATACTCTACAAGCTATTTGTGCTGGAGCTTTGGGGCATTTGGCCGCTTATGAATGTTACTCATTTCGCAGTGCAGCTTTGCAAGCCGCTACATAACGCTTTTGACTCACTTAATACAAAGTGTATCATAAAAATGAGAGTGAGAAATGTAGTTTATCAATGTGTGTAGAGAGAAAGAGAGATGTTTGCTTAATTCTGTATATTTACAGTGTGAATATGTATGTGCATGTATGTGCAGCAGTTTTACTTTCGCAAAGTGTGAGCGCCTCTCCTTTCCACCACACCTGTTGCAGCGTCTCTTCCCCTCCACATAGTTGGCTCAAGTTCTGTCCCTCTTGTTCTTCCGCTGTCCGTGCTCCTCTCATGCCGGCTATGAGGGCTGTCAATTGTTGGCTTCAGTTTCACTCAGATTTAGAAAGTGCAAGGCAGCAATCCAAAGCTTTTGCTTTTAAGGCATTGGAATTAATATGAAAGGCCAAGGGGTTACACGTGTAAATGAAACTGAAAGTATGTTTTTGATGGAGTTCTGAGATTAGGAAAATTCTATCATGGACAGATGAGTGAACCGCTAAGATCAGTCAGAGATAGAATCAGCACTTATATGATACTAAATACAACTTTCTCTTCATCTCCCTCACTCCCACTCTTGTCCCAACTCCCCCACCTCTCTCTCTCTCTCTCTCTCTCTCTCTCTCTCTGTCTGTGTCTCTCTGTCCAGCTTGCAGCCCAAGTTCTGGATGATCTTGACGATGAGGACATTGGATTCGGCCTGGTGGATGAAAAGAAGGACTCTGCTGTTGCCAAGAAGCTGGGTAAGCTTGCCAGTCACTGACAGAGACCTTCCTGACGAAAACATAGCCTAATTGTCAATGATACCAGCAGGAAAAAAATGTCTCATTGTAAACCATCTCTTTCCATCAAATCCCACTACTTTTCTCATGGCCTCTCGTGGTGATTTCACAGAATGTGGCTGATTAATTGCTGCACATCTCAGCAAATTCTCCTTTATTCAAGTTATTAACATATAAGTTAATTAACCATAACAGTCTCCAGTCATTTAATCAGCATGGAGAACAGGATTTATGGAGCAAGTCTTGATTGGAATCTAGAAAATCTTTTACTTACAGTAAAACTTGACAAATGATTGATTGATCAGCTTTGTATTTCATTTAACTATTTAGACAGCGAAGAAAAAATAGGACTTGGGAGCATATGTGTGGGATTTTGATACACTTGAACTTAAATTTACACCTGTCCAGTGTTACTCCATGGTCACTAATGAACGGATGAATGCATAATTGACAAAACAAAAGATAGATGGACTAAAAATCCAGTAATAAGGGTAAAAATATGTTAATAATAAATGTCAAATTGGAATTTCTTTGTAAACATGGGATTCAAACTGTAGTAAGGCATAAGGTTCATGTCTGTATAGACAGTACATGAAACAACTCTGCCCTCAAGTGTTGACTAAAGATGTCACAGCTTCTTTGTAACAGCAGGTCCTACAGTCGTAAACTGTGCTGAAAAAAACAAAAAAGAAATAAATCTGTCTGCATTACTTTCAGAATTTATGCATTGCTCTCCTATATAACCCAGAAAATATATGTAAAGCCCTGCATCTATCTTGTCTTTTGCAAATATTGCTCACTAGTACTGTATTACTCATAGTAAATTTACCATTTACCAACCACACTGCCTTTTGAGTTGCAATTGTAGAATCAAACTTAACAATTATATTGAATATGTATATTAAACCTATTTTTCTACCACTGCAAATTTATGTAAGAATATGCGTAATGATCTTCCCGTTATAACTGGCTGTTGATAAAACTTTTTTTCTTGCCAGGTCTGGATGAGGTGGAGAGCATTTATATCTTTGCCGACAATGAGATCATCGAGTACGATGGAGAGCTGGCCGCCGACACCCTGGTTGAGTTCCTCTATGATGTAAGTAATTCATGGTCAGTGACGAGGGATGGTGCCAAGTACTGTGGTTAAATTGAGACTATGGTTTGGTCCAACAAGTCCTCCAACCCATACGAACACATAAGTTGTTTGTTCCTAACCTCAAATACGACCCACAGGAGCATTTCCTAAATTAGCACCCCCACTGGTGGCAGGAGATATGACCCCAAAACGACATAAAGAGGCCACTTGTGGTATTAATGGCGAAAGTGGCGAAAATTCCCCTGCGGCCCAAAAAGCATTTTCCCTAAAGGCCACCATTGTAAAAGTGACGTATGTAAAACTGTTGACTGGATGCCTCAAACTGTAAACAAGGTTGATTATGACTCTTTCTTTTATGAATTTTTGATCCATGGATGTTTTATATTTGGAAAACTTTCCTCGAGTCGAGAAAGTGATTTAAAAATCTGTGACGTCATCACAATGTAAAGTCTATGTGCCGAGCGGGAACTCGCGGGCGGGGCCAGCGGGGGAAAACAGTACATATTCAGTGGGCTGCATTCCCCAGATGTAAACCCGGAAGCTAGAAACTTTTTTTGGCGTATGCGCAAGGCGAGCAATTCTTATTGACGCTCCATCTTTGGGTCCGGTATCCAGTTTTTACAATACATCCATGCATCCACGGACTTTGTCGCTCTTTATACTACCTCACCGGACTTAAGCCTTTGCTCCCGTCATAATTACTATGGCCACTAGAGGTCGCCGTACATACAAACGTAAATATGGATGGTAATAAGCTGCTTTCAAGATATTGATTCTGGAATTATCTCACCCAGATATTAGGACTGATATAAATTACTGGTGTATATTATTGTGCTTTTGACTTCAGTACGATTTTGTCCACTCTAAAACTTAAATCTGTCATCATATATTTGCCTCCTGTCTCCAGGTGATTGAAGACCCTGTGGAGATAATTGACAACGAGCGCGAGCTGAAGGGATTCTACAACAATGACGAGGTCATCAAGCTGGTTGGCTATTTCAAGAGCGAGAAATCAGCGCGTAGGTTGAAGATTATGATCTTAAGACTGAGCTTCAAGTGGATCATCCGCAATCACTCTTTAACTGAACTTATTTTTTCCTTATTTTCTCCATCCAGACTTCATTGAGTATGATGATGCTGCTGAGGAGTTCCACCCCTTCGTCAAATTCTTTGCCACATTTGACCCCAAGGTTTAAATTGTTTGTTTGAGTATTTGTGTGGATTTATTTTTGTGTGTATACAGAGGAGAGCCAAGTAGTTTCATGAGCTTTTAACGATATAGACATTCATTTAAAATGTTAAGATTATATTGGTAAGCTTGGGTCAGAAAAGAAGTAAACTGAATAGTATTTACTCTGTGTTTGCTACAATATAATGAGTTCAATACCAGCTTATTTGAACTTTGCATTTCCTGTCTGGTTCTCTTTTCCCTTAACATTATTTCAGATTGCCAAGAAGCTGAAGCTGAAGATGAATGAAGTTGACTTTTATGAGCCATTCATGGAGGAGCCCGTCACCATTCCAGGAAAGCCCTACATTGAGTCTGAGCTTGTTGAATACATTGAACAGAATGACAGGTGAGACCCTGTGTGGCACTAAAATAAGATTAATAACATCACTGGTGATCTATAAATCCTTCTCAGGTCACATAATCTATTGCTGATAATCATTATTGGATCTTAACCATAGAGTTGAGATTTTTGGACTGGTCATATGGGTTATTTTGGAAGACGCTGCTGATAAGCGACTTATATTTTAATTTATTTATTTATTTTATTTTAAGCCATCTAATCATGAAGTAACACACATGGACAATCACAACAACACTGTAACTTCTTCAAACAAGTTTTTCTTTAAGTCACGAGAACATGACTTTGACATGATTGATGAGGATTTTTTTTAACATTTCAGGCCCACTCTGAGGAAGCTTGAGCCTCACAGCATGTATGAGATCTGGGTAAGAGATTTGAAATTTCTCTGTAACCAAAAAAGAAAGGCATCTGTTGAAGAATCTTCTTTTGTTTTCTCCAATCAAACGTTCATTTCTTGTCAGTCGAGAGTGGAAATACAGGACGTCTTTGTTTTCTCCCCGTTTTTGTGTTCACAGGAGGACGACATTGATGGAGAGCACATTGTTGCCTTTGCTGAGGAAGATGACCCAGGTAGATTTCCACCTTAGTGCCTCTTTATTTTCAATTATAGCGTTGATATTATCCACGTAGTGATTAGATGAGTTGGACGATCAAACATCAAGCGAATACTTGTACCTGACCTCTGAACTTTTCCCTAGATGGTTTTGAATTCCTGGAAATCCTGAAGGAAGTGGCACGCGAGAACACAGATAACCCCAACCTCAGCATCATCTGGATTGACCCTGACAATTTCCCCCTGGTATGAATACCCCCCATTTAAACTGTATATCAGGTAACGGGCAGATTTTATCTATAATATTGAACTTTTGATTTGTTTGTTGGTTTCTGAGCGTATATTTCAAAAAGATTTATGCTGTTGGTCCCTTTGTTGTCTTCTGTTTCTTGCAATTGCTTTTTTAAAACAATTTCATTTTCAATCTATTCATCTTTTTTTTATAAAAACTGAAATGGTTCTGCACACAGAGATGTGGACTCAAAAGCAGGACTCAGAAGCAAAACAGTTGGTTGTTTAACTTGGTAAGAAGTTTGAGTTCGGCAACAGGATCAGTCAGACAGGCAGGCAAGACACAGGAACAAAGGGAGCTAGTGAGGGAACGGGGAACAGGTGTGCTGCTGAGTGAGGGGATCAGGTGTCTGTGAATGGTGGTAACACAGTGAGGGCAACTACAGGGCAGGTGGGGTATGGCAGGTATCTGAAATGACTGGAGAGGTTACTGACTTGAAAAACAGGAAAATTAGCAAAAATTACTAAACAGAGGTAGGTGTTGTGTGACAAAAACTGCTCCCAATGCCATTCATAACTGTATCAGGATATATAAGCCTAACCATGTCCTCTCCCCCGTCTGTATCTCACTTTCAGCTGGTGACATACTGGGAGAAGACCTTCCACATTGACCTGTCTTCTCCTCATATTGGTGTGGTTGACGTTGAGGACGTAAGCAACCCTTCTCATCCTCATTGCAAAAGACCCAAAATGAAAAACTGACTTCAAGTGTTGCTCAGTACATCAAAAAGCTATCCATAGCAGAGTAAAGTATTACTGTAGTAAGTGTTCAAGGTGTTTTCATTAGAAAAAGAGGAAAATTCTTTTAAAATTCACTTGTAACTTGAATTATTTAATTTTCTTGAATGAAAGTCTTACAGCTTCGGTGCCATTGCCAAACATCCTTTTGAAGAGTAAAGCAAAACGCTTAAGCTACCTTTAATAGTAACTCATCTTAAATAAAGAGATAGCAAAGATCAACAAATGAAAAGACAAAACAATTTACCGATCCTCCGTTTCAATACAGTCATCACTCCAAATTTTGTATATAAACTCTATCTTGACGAAAAAATCAGTCATCGTTTTTCTTCACCTTTTGCGTTCCAGATGTTTTTGAGATGTGAAAAACTGGGCAATGGAAATCATTTCGTCATTTTGTAAATATTGGTGTGCCTATCCTTGACAGGCCGACAGCGTGTGGATGGAAATGGATGACGAAGATGACATGCCCACAGCTGACGAGCTCGAGCAGTGGATTGAGGACGTTCTGTCTGGAAAGATCGACCCAGATGATGATGATGAGGAGGAGGACGATGACGATGACGATGATGACGATGACGACGACGACGGTGATGACGACGACGACGATGACGACGACGACGACGACGACGACGACGATGATGATGATGACGATGACGACGACGACGATGACGACGACGACGACGACGACGACGATGACGATGACGACGACGACGACGATGATGATGACGATGATGATGAATAAATGTTTACTACCATCTTTCACATCACTAGGATTTAGCCAGTAATGGCAAAACCCAAAAGTAGCACCATTTTTTTTCTAACATCTTGCAGCAAAGTTTGCTTCCTGTATGGTTTCCTGTAAGGGACAAATATAATGACCCTATGGGAAACTTGTACTCTCAGTCAGGGAAGGAGATTTTCAAAGAAGCAGAGGACTTGCATCTCTGTTGATGAACAGGGTTGCAACTTAAAATGTTACTACGTTGTATGTCCTTTGTTGCTGTATTAAAATATGCTAATCTCTCACCTCTGAGGTTCCCAATGAATGAGAGCAAAGAGGCTAACAGAGGCTAACTCCCCTGACATTTTCTACTAACGTCACAGACCGGGATTCACCCCTTTCTCATGTTCTCCACTTTACTGTAATCCTGTTTCAATGACATGTTTTCTACTTGATGAAGAGAAGAAACAAACACTTTCTTACTTTCTAGAATAAACCCAAACTCACTGGACAGTCTTAAGATTATTACAATCTTGGAAAACTATGAAGGTACCAGATAATAAAAAAATTACAAAATAATTTGTTTCTGCTCTCATATTAAAAATGAAAGACAAACATATTTTCAAACCAGTGCTGTTTGTTGTTTGTGTGTCTATTTGTATGTCTGAGTGTGTGTGTGTGTGTCTGTGTAAGAGTGATTTCTATTTAATGAATGCTAAACTATGCCATGATCACTTGTCAAAGCAGGAAAAGCACAGGTGTAAGTAATAACATTAATGATGGCTCCACTCCATTAAGTGTCCCAGTAAGCCATGCCGTTGAGTGAGCATACACCACAGCCCTGGATCTGGCTCTCCATCATTAATATTATTAAACTAAAATGCAGCTGCAGTGCACACAAAGACACCAGTATTCTTTGCAAACAAGAGGAGTGTTTTATTTGAATAAACCTGTAACTGATACACTCAAAACAGATAACTGACTGGGTTTATCATTGTTTCCTTTCATGAGGCAAAAATTGTAAAGCGCTTTGGATAAAAAGTGCTATATAAATGCAGCTATTCACCATTTACTGTCCTTCCAAGAAAATCAACAGCATCTGTTGTTTTAGCAAATGTTGCAGCATTGTTCCCTGGCCTTAACTCCGTGGTTATTACTGTAACCGTGACAACTAAGGTCCCCTAACCACAACAAAGTAGATATTTTAACCCAAACCGTAGTGGTGTCAGATCAGAAATTGGTTTTATTTTTACAGCAGTGATTTTAAACAGATTTGCAAGTCACTGACAAATGACATTGTCCTGCTGATAGGGACGTTAGATCACATGTCTTTGGGGGCATGCAGGGCCAGGTCCAAGCGATTACAGTAAGAACAACATAGTCATAGTCCAAAAGGTAAATAGTAGCAAGGGACTGGAGGCAAATAACTGAAATGTGATGTTTGCATAACCACTGTGTTCTGGAAAATCCCAACTTCCGAAAAGTTGGATCGAAACTAAATGGTAAAAACAACAGATAGGTGAATGTCCTTCAGTGGAAAAGAGTTCAGTAAATGCACTGCCAAGGTCAGCCAAATCAATGGCATTTCACTGTGTAAGCTCAGTTAAACATTTGAAATGTGGCAACATGTTGGAACTACTCCTACAGGTTGTATGACTAACAGTATGAAGGGGTGAATTTTTGCAATTTATCAAAGTCTGTGAGAGACCAATATCAAAATGGTTAATATTACCTTAGATAACATTTTAATCTTTTGAAGTTTAATTAATGAGGTGCCTCTGCTGATCTAAAAAGGTGGTAATATTGAATGGCAATGAAAAAAGTTTGCAGACTCATTATCAGTATTCATTGTGTTTGGATGTGCGTTCTTTTGTTCGTTTTGCAAAAGATGAACAGGTCATCATTGATCCAAACACATAAAAACAGCCAGAGCAACCAAATGATGTAATCATAGGAGACAGAGAGATCCTTAATCATCTTGTCAGATTAATCTTGTCATGTTTTTGGTCATGTTGCTGTTCTTTGGCCTAACTTTGGCCCAGGATGCGCTTAAAGCAACTGTCAGGCACAGTCTGTCAGGCTGAATGACAGCGACAAACAGATTGAAGAGCTGAAAAGCAAAGGTAGACTAAAAGCAGGTTCAGACAGCATACTAGAATTATTTCAGAAAACTCTAGCCATGTGAATGAATATGGTTTGTGTCTGATTGTGGTTTATACTGTGATCTGAGGCCTACATAATGCTCGTGAGTGAAAACACACACATACAATATGCTTTTGTGGTTTCTTGTATCACTCTGCAGCCAGTAAAGAAGTGAAATGCTCTTTCAGGCCCTTCTTTGGCAAAATGGACAGTAAGTTAATTTCTTTCAGTTATTTGTCAGGACTGAGCACTACATAGTTTACATTGCTAAATCAGGAAGTTTTACATGTAAACATTTGAACACAGAGACAACTTTAATCTACAAAACAGTGATTACAAATATCGGAAATGCCTACAGTCAATTCACAGGTATTGTTTTATAATGTCTTAAAAAATCCAGCTACATAATATAAATTAATTAATCTGTGTACTATATGTGCCTGTCTGTAATCCAACACTAACATTTTGACAAGTATGAATAATCAGCGCCAATAATCATTTCCAGACCAATATTCAGTACTCAGCAAAACATTTGAATCCCTTGACTGTTCATAAAATGATGCTCAAATCATTTAGATTATTTCCACTTGAAATAAAGTTAGAGCCTTAAAATGTGTCCCTGAGTCTAGGCTTTGAATGATGGTGTCAGACTGAAATGATTTTAAAGAGCACTTTCAACTTAATTTAGTCATTTAAAAATGAAAGAAAAAAAAATCAAATGTGACCAACACCCTCTTGTTCCTACAGGTATCTTCACTGCACCTGTTGCAGGTGTTTATTACTTTGCTATCTTCCATCACGCTGGAGGAAGCGCTTCGACAGTGCTGACACTCTACAAGAACAACCAGCAAATAGTCAAGACACAGGATCACAAAGCAGTCAATGAAACGGCTCATAATGGAGGAAACGCCATTGACCATAACTTTAAAACAACATTTCTACAGTTTAAGTTGAAAAATATTTATTAAACATTTTAAAAATGGCAAAAACGTGGGAAACATTTTCCCAATAGACTAATTCAGAATATGGGCGTATGTAAGTAAACAATTGTAAACCACATTCATTTTAATTAAAATGCATCAATTATACTTCAATCAACACTGAAAAAAAGATGAACTTATCAAATCAACTGATACTTATTTTTCTGTTAAAAACTTTTAATTCAATTCAGTTTTATTTATATAGCGCCATGTTGTAACAAAGTTATCTCAGGGCACTTTTTCATATAGAGCAGGTCTAGACTGACTCCTTATGTTACAGAGACCCAACAATTCCCACAAACCTCTTTTACAAACCCCTATAAACACAAACTAATTTCATTTTCACCTGTTTTTAAATTCATTTTTGTGGTGCTCTTATCCTTTATTGACGTGTCCTGGGACTCCTGTGTTCTTACTCATTTGACACATTCAAAGAGCTCTAAAACTGCTCATAACACTGTGAGATGCTTCCTTTTGTGCACAGTGTCAGCAAGTCTTGTTTTTTCTGTGCACTGATTCCAAGAGGACTTGTGTACATCTGCTGTGGTGTTTTGACATTGTAGTTGCCTCTGGCTGCTCGTTGTGTCACCTGCATCTTGCTAAACGATTGGTCAGAGTGTTACGTTACCAGGTATGGAGAGGACCCAAATGCAGACAGCGGAGGCTCGGAGCAGATTTTAGGGTTTTAATGTCTTACTTGTGGTACAGGCAGGCAGGCAGGCCAGTTAGCAAGCAAACAAACAAACAACAGGTAAGTCCAAATGTAAGAAAAACATCCACAATAAAACACGGAAGCACTTGAACACAGGACACGAAACGTGCAACATGAACAATGCACCAACAAAGACCAAAGGACAGAGACTGGTATAAGTAATGACAGACTAACAAGAAAACCAGGAGCAGGTGGGTAATGGGGAACAATCAAGAAACAAGACAAGCGGAAAACACTAGGGTAGGAACACACAGGAACCAAGACAAACCAAACTTCAAAATAAAACAGAAAACGACAGAGTCCATATCATAACATAAAAAGTCCAAATAATCACCCGAAAAGTCCAGATCGTGACACAGAGAGTCCATACTTGAAGTAAACTGTCTTGAGGTCCTCTTTTACATAGCGAAACCACTTGATCTTGAACTTCTCCTTCTTCATCTTTCACTCTGCCTTTGATTATCTGACTTGAAAATGACTGGAGGTCATGGAAGTCCAGCTCATGAACATTGTATGGTTTATTTCTTCTTGCCACTCTCACTAGTGTG